>JAJONR010002423.1:0-62112 GCA_029582245.1 Solanum etuberosum | reverse complement strand
TAATATATAAGCTC
Source organism: Solanum etuberosum (assembly GCA_029582245.1). Taxonomy (NCBI): domain Eukaryota; kingdom Viridiplantae; phylum Streptophyta; class Magnoliopsida; order Solanales; family Solanaceae; genus Solanum; species Solanum etuberosum. Next base: position 62,098 of record JAJONR010002423.1, on the reverse strand, counting down.
ACATGATTAACTTGATTTTGAATTTCATTGTAAATAAGAAATAAATAAAAAATGGTTCGGCATCTACTCTCTACCCTCCTCCCTCCTCCCCCCTCCCCACCCCTTCACTTCCTATCTCTTCCATTTTTTTTTCTATTTGAATCTTGTCCACCATTTTAATTTATTTTTTTCAATTTATGACAAACGAGAGAGAAAAAAGGAGGAAAATAACGATGCATTCATATAGAAATAATCTATATATATAATAAAGGAAAAACATAGACAAGGTGATGTGGCACCTCTCTATGGCTTCCATTTGCATTTATCTTTTTTCTCTTTTTTTTGGCTTTTTTTTCTTATTTAAATTAATGATTGTATTGTAAAAGTAAATTACTTAATTTATTACAAATAAATATTTTATTAATGGAGGGACATTTACAACAAAAACTCTTCACATTCTTTTTTTATTTGTTTGCCTCACTTCTAACCATAAAATGATAAGATTATTTATATTTTAAGTATTTTTTTCTCTTTAATATTTAATTTATTCACAAGGAGTTATTACCCATGACTTACACCTCTTTAACTTTTACTTTAATAATATTCATAACTCCCATAACTTTTATGTCCATAACCTCCAAACTTAAATTTGTAAGTTTACAATGTCTTATGGTATTCCTTTATTTTGCCTATAAATTCATATTTAGTTTCATGAAGATTCACATTCAAGATTATCCTTTGTCTTCTTCATCATATTGGTTTGTAAATGTACTAACAAGTAATAAAAAAAGAAGTACACGAAGGTAAGAAATATTTCATTTCATTCTCAAGTCTTTATTTTTTCATTTCCTCTATTTTGCCTATATAAATTCATATTTAGTTTCATGAATATTCACATTCGAGATTATCATTTCTCTTCTTCATCATATTTTTTTGTGAATTAACTAACATGTAACAAAAAAGAAGTACACGAAGGTAAGATATATTTCATTCTCAAGTCTTTCTTTTTATTTTCATTTACTTGAACATGCTTTCTTAATATTTTATTTCTGTATGTATTATCATTCACTAAGCAGGTATGATTTTTTTTTAAAAAATACATATTTAATAATGATTAATGTGTTGGCAGTATGTAATTGATCTTTCTAATAGTCAGTTTTTGAGATATAATATATTTTGATTATAATATTTGTTAGATTTCAAGAGATGATTATTATTTAGTATTGTTAGTACTATTGAAAAATTAATATACAAATATATTACATATATTTTAAATTTCTTCTTTCTTTTGATATAATTATTTTTTAATTGGTACATGATATTTTATTTATTCATAATTTTTTTTATTCAATTGGTAGCACATGATGAAGAGTTTGACATATGGAGCAAAATATGGTGGCGAATCTACTTGCAAAAGAAGATGATAGAAGGGGAAAAAAAGAAACATAATGTAACGACCTAATTCCGTCATTAGAAAAAATCAATGGGGAAAGAATTGGGGTCGGAAAACTTTTTGGTAGTAACTTGGAAATTTCTAGCCTAGTTCAGATTTGGACGAAATCTGAGTCAGTGAGGTCTAGGGAAATCTAGTAATGAATGAGAGATCTAATTATGAATTTGATCATATGAGTAGATAGCTAAGACGTTAAGGAACCCGTACCATTTTACGGAATCGAATTCGGGCGAGTAGAACTCCCGAAACTGATCTTAGCGTGAATGGATAATTTCTGAGTGTCATGGGTTGAAGGTGTGTTGTGATATGGGGGTTTGAAACTCCTTAATTAACTCTCTGTCTCCGTGCAAGCCGCCAAGGCGGGGTCGCTGTAGCGGGATGAGGTCCGCCACAGCGGGACAAACGCGACTTAAGTCAGAAATAAACCCCAAAAACGTTATTATTCTGCAACATTCGATCTTGAGAGCTAAGGAATGACCCAGGGATATTTCTTGAAGGTTTTCTACCTCTTCTAGCACCAAAGGTAAGGTTTTTACTCCCCGAATCCATTTTTCGATCCGTAGAACTTAGTTTCTTGGGTAATTATCGATGGGGGAGGGTTTTGATCTGGAATTTATGGTGGAAGAAGCCCTAAACTTGGTATGGGGATCAAGGGTTTGGCCTAGGGTTGATATTATTGATTATAATCCGGGTAATTAGGTCTTGTTTATTGATCCTCACGTTATATTGATTATTTGAAGACCAAGAATAAGCGGAAAGAATCCGGAAAGGGAAGAATCAGGTTTCTTAGGGGATTCAAGCTTTGTTCGAGGTAGGTGATGGTTGTGATTTCATGTTTGTGTGATGTATGTTAGTAATTGCTTTATTGTAATGCATGTATGTATGCGAATGTTGCACTATTGATCACACCTATTGTAAATGAGTATGAACGAATGATTGTATGCCATGAATCAACACTTGATTGTATGATTATGAGAATGTACATTGTTATTGTGATTGTGGCTTGTTGAATGGATCGGGTTCCGATACACTAACTGGGATCGGATGTCACGTACCGACATACATATTGGATCAGGTTATATTGGATCGGGTGTCACGTTCCGACACACTAACTGGGATCGGATGTCACGTACCGACATACAAATTTGAACGGGTGTCACGATCCGACAAACTAACTTGGAACGGGTGCCACGATCCGGTACACTAACAGTTTGGGTATGAGTTCCATGAGAGGACCATTGAATTGGGTTCCATGAGAGGACCATTGACTTGTTATATATATGCGTATTATTGAAGAATGTGAAATTGTACATTGATCCTGAAATGATGACTGATATTGTATATGTTCGGTATATGCCTGTTTACTGTATTGTGATTACTTGCTTATATTGCACTTATTGGGATAGCCGCGTGATCCTACCAGTACACTGTGGTTGTGTACTGATACTGCACTTGCTCGTTCTTTGTTGAGTACATGACATCTTCAGACGGCTATTGATAGACCTCAGCTAGGAGATCAGTGATCGAGACCGGATTTCAAGGGTGAGCCAGTTCTTTCAGGCTGCCATAGAGTCCTTCCTATTGTTTAGTCCATTTCTTCGGACTTAGACTGTTTAGATATTTTTTATGTTGGTTGGGGTTGTACCCCCATTTCTTTAGACTATGGTTCTTTGTTAGAGTTTTGGTATAATGACTTTCAGGTTCTATGGGTTGTTCTTCCGCATTAGTTTGATAAGTTTTACTTAAACCTTTGGAGTTTATGGGAACTCTATATAAATTCTGCATTTAAACTTAGTTCTGTATCTTTAAATGTTTAGTAGTAATGGTTCTCCCACCGGAGGGTTAGTGTGGGGGCCAATCACGACGGTCTGGATCGTGACACATAATTAGAGACTATTTTTGCTAGAGTTTTTTTTCTTTGACTTGTATTAGTTACTTAGCTTCTTTTGCTAAAAAAAATTAAATTTTGGTTTGTATAAATAATATAGTTCTATTTATTGTCAATAGACATAGGATTTAGATTTCCTCTCCCTACTTCCATTCCTCTTTTTTACTGAAAACCATGCCTTTCGAACCGAACGCAATGCCCGTCTTCAAAATAAAAAAAAGGGCTCGTTGGTCCTCTTAGCTCTTAGAATAGCTTATAAACGAGATCGTATAAGCCTAGCCCAGTGGTCATCTGATACCGGTAGAAGTGGCTATGGTAAAAGTGCTTTCCAATCCGTCACGTCGTCCCATCCTCCTAACGATATATTGCGAGGAGCTTTACGAAGCCATTCGTGGTCTATTTATATATAGCTTATCCTTTCTTACTGTGACCCGGGAATAATAACCATATCCAAGCCAAGGAGTTAGACCTACCGAGTAGAGGACATTTCATTCACAGACCTTGATCTTTAAGGTAAAAGTGGGCCTTAGCTGGCTGACCTGATTTACCCCTTCTCGTTGGATGACCGGCCCTTCCCTCTTTCCGACCTCATCACTTCAATTCAAGGGCAAACCCACTTATCATTTGATCCATTAGTATTCTACCTTTTATTTTAAATTATGGAGCACAATTAATATAATTATTCCATTTAAACAACCAAAAAATTATGATAATTAGGAGTTTTATTTTTATTATACTTGCAAAAAGTAATTGAAAAATAAAATATTAATTTCATGATGCCATTTTTTGGGTATGTAACAATCTATTTTCGTCGCTATTCTTTTTTGTTTGAAATGTATTTATAATATTTATGCAGTGACCGATTATTATATTTCTTTTTGTTCATTTTTTATATTTTCACCCCTTATTTTTATTTATTTATTTATTTTACAAATAAAATCAATGCATAATTATCAATGCATTTAATGTCTAATAAAATTGTACATTTGAATTATTTATAACTCATGTCTCTTCATCTTACTTGTAACTTCTAATTTTAAATATTATTCATAACTTTTGTATGTTTCATTTTTCATAATTATTATAAATATTTAATCAGTGTTTAACAAATTATAATAAGAAAATGTCATAATAATGAAACAATAAAAAAAATTCAAAAGTTTTTTTACGAAATCAGAATTTGTATAGAAAATTAGTACTCCTACAAAAGATAGAGGAAATTAAAACTTATATAATATTTTCAACATAATACAATATATTGTTATTTCAAAATATTATCTCTAATTCCATTTACTTCACCACAGTGAATATTTTGTTCTACCATATACATATGAATAGTTGGTACTTAAAAAGATGCAAAAAGAAATTCTATTTTATATCTTTTAAAAAAATGAAAAAGTGTTTCGTGTCGCAGATGAAGAGGAATATCGATATTAATTATCTTATATATCCGATACTAACCTAAATATAAATATTACATATTATTATCTTATAAATATTTCATATAGCCGCGTGAAGCGCGGACAATTTCACTAGTAAGTTCAATAAAAGATGACCGAATTAAGCAAATATGTACGAATATTGCATTTTTTCCTTTGTGTGTATCCAAAATTAAAAAAAATAAAAATAAAAAATCATTTCTCTTATCCCTACCCTCATCCCACCATAACAATAATACAAATTAAAATAATATAAACATGTGAGTTCATTTCAAGTTTGAGTTCTGGATATCCTAATTAAGAATAAGAGATTAAAAAAAGAATAAAAGAGAAAATGAACAAGACATTTGGATAATTGATAGAAAATTTTATATTAATAAATATAATAATATTTTTTAGATGGACAATCAGTCGGGGGTGAGTATGGATTTTAGTTGGATCCCCACTTATGAGTTGGGTTACATTATAATAAATTGGGGATTGATTTAAAATAGGCCAATAGGAAGATATCATGAAATTAATTATTTTTTCAATATTATTTTCAAGTGTATCGGATCAAAATATGAATCATATGTGGTTTTATAAAAAAATTAAATTTAAAATATGATTTTTATTATTTATTTGAGAAGGATTTAAATTTGGACCAATCACATTAAGCAACATAATAAATATATAATTAATAATTTTACTTTAAGGAAGCTATTAAAAATAAGGGCAAATATGAGCCAAAGGATTAACATCGAGGGTATTTTTGAGCCAAAAGGTGGACACCAAGGGTATTTTAAGGCCGAAAGGTGGATGAAGGGTAATTTTGTACCAATTCAAATACTTGAGGGATATTTTAGGCCCTTCTCCGATAAAGTAATAACAGAGAAACTTTTGGGATCAAACTATTAATAGTGGGAATATTTTTAGAATAAATTATTAATAGTAGGGACATTTTAAAACCAAACTATTAACGGAGAATATTTTTATTCAATATGACATAGTTTAAGGCTAACTTTAACACTTCTCAATCAAACAAATAACTAATAAGAAAAACAATGATTAATAAATTAAATTAGTCAACAACAATTACTAATTAAAACTAAGCCAACTAGAATTAGAAAGAAAAAAGAAAATATAATCTTTAAGACCATCCATTGTTAAAGCTGAATTCGCTATTCTTCAGGCTGCAAGTTAATTTATTTTTAAAAAAATATTTCAACCTCCACAGTTTCGATCCCGCGTCTGGTAGGAGGGAGTTTCATCCTTAACCAGTGGCACAACGACACCTTTTGGTTTTGTGGGTGCCATTTTTTTATTTATACAATATATTACATAAATACACCTATACATACATTAGATTTCAATCGAAGCTGGTGGGTGACATGGCACCCCCACCGGACATAGTAGATCCGCCCTTGACTGTGAGAGTTATTATATATTACGTAACATTTCTTTTAAAAATATATAGCGGAATTTTACTTTTTCACTTATCATTGGTCTTCACGTTTTTGCCATATGTCTTAAAATTATCATATTTTATTTAGTTATTTGAAATTATTTTTTATTTTTATCCATGATGGAGTGATGTTTTTTTTAATAATACTTGTAAGTTTTATTGATTATTTTCTTTTAGGGGGGTAAATATAATAATAGATTTTTAGAAATAATGATTCTTTTATTATTAGAGAGTTAAGATATTAGATTATTTATACTTGTATAATCATGTAAGAAAATTTATTTTCTATGAGTTTCCTTAATCATGTTCGTAATCATTTCAAACTATTGATGTATTTTTATAATTTTGTGTTATTATTGTCACGACCCCGACCGCCGTGATTGGCACCCACCCTAACCCTCTGGTGGGAGAACCACTACTACAACCAGACTAAGCAACTTAATGAAACTAAAGCATTTAAAGATACGTAAGCAGGTTTAAATGACGAATTAATATGGAGTTCCCATAAACTCTGAAGGTTTAATAAAAACAACTAAACATAACTCTTGCAGAAATTCAACCCCTGGAACCTGAAAGTCATTGTACCAAAACTCTACTAATAAACAAGTCTAAGAAAATAGAGTGCAACCCCGAAACTAAACATAAGTAAAAGTCTAACTATGTAATCTGAGTCCGGAAAGAATGGACTAAACAAATGAAGGATCCATGACAGCCTGAAAGAACTGGCTCACCCTCGAATCTGGTCTCGGTCAATGATCTCCTAGCTGAGGTCTATCAGTAGCCGCCTGAAGATATCCTGTACGCAACAAAAATGAGTAAGTGCAGTATCAGTACACGAAATCACAGTGTACTGGTAGGATCACGCGGCTACTCCAGTAAGCGAAATATAAGCAAGTAATTACAACACAGTAAACACACATATAAAGAATGCACAATTCAATTATCATTTCAGGAGCAACATACAATTTCCCAGTACCAATGACAGGTAGACATGAATGTGATAATCACAAGTGGTTCTCTCATGGAACCCACATCCAAATTGTTAGTGTGTCGAAACATGATACCCGATCCAATATACATGTGTCGGAATGTGACACCCGGTCCAATATATGTGTCGGAACGTGACACCCGATCCAATATATATGTTGGAAAGTGACACCCGGTTCAGTCAGCACAACCACAGTCACAATCACACCCATAATGAACAGTACCCATAGTCACACAATCAAGTAACAGGTTCATGACATGTAATCGGGCCCACATAATCATTTCATTAGGTTCAATTCACGTTTCCCTATTCACATACACACATGCATACAATGAAGCAATTAACAGACATATATCACCCAACAGGAAGTTGAACCATCACCTACCTCGAAACCAAACCTGAATACTACTAAGACACGTGAGCCTTCCCTTTCCGGAGTCTTTCAGCTCGTTCTTGATCTAAAACAACCAATTAACGCAAGGATCACTAAACAAGGTCTAATTTACCCGGATTATAACCAAAATTATCAATCCAATGCCAAACCCAAGATCCTAATGTTCAATTAGGGGTTTTCCCACCATTAACTTCAGGCCAAAACCCTTCCCCAACGATAATTACTCAAGATTCTAAGTTTTAAGAATCAAAATACGGATTAAGGGAGTAATTATATTACCTTTAGCGCTAGAATTCGTGGAAATCTGACAAAAAATTCCCTGGGTCGTGCCTTAGCTCTTAAGAACGAAGTTTTACAGAAAATAATATTTTTAGGGTTTTTTCCCGATTTAAGTCGCGACTGTCCCGCCACAGTGGACTCCATCCCGCCACAGGGGTTCCGCCCTGGTGGAATTAACCCCGCCCAGGTGGCTTGCACGGAGACAGAGACTCAGAATTGAGTTCCAAGCTCCCATTTCGCAATACACCTTCAACCCTTGACGTTCTAAAACTACCCTTTTCACGCCAAGATCAGTTTCAGGAGTTCTACTTGCCCGAATTCGAGTCTGTAAAGTCGTACAGGCTCCTTAACGTCTTGGCTATCCACTCATGTGATCAAACTCATAATTAAATTCCCCATCCATTACCAGATTTTCCTAGACCTCACCTGACTCAGATTTCGTCCAAGTCTGGCCTAGGCTAGAAATTTCCAAGTTACTACTCAGAAGTATTCTGACCCAGATTTCTTCCCCATTGACTTTTCCATAATGACGGAAACATGTCGTTAAAATAGATAAACTAGGAAAAACTGGCTAAGGCAAGAGTAGAGTAGTACCTGAATTGTTGAACAACTGGGGATACTTGTCTCGCATGACCTTCTCGGCTTCCTCAACCGGACGATGCTTCCATTGAACTTTCACAGACTTTATCTCCTTGATCCTCAGCTTCCTGATATCGCGGTCAAGAATCGTAACCGATTCTTCCTCATACTGAAGGTCTTTGTCTAGCAAAACTGAGTCTCATTTTATGATGTAATATTTGTCCCCATAATACTTCTTCAACATGGAACACTGGTGGACCTCAGATAGGCTAGGCTGTAAAGCAAACCTATAAGCCACTGGCCTGATTAACGTTTCAAGCACACCTCATCCAATTCTAGGTGTAAACGCTCGTTAGTCAGTATAAAATCCAACGAAAAGTTGGGGTCGAACCCACAGGGAGTGGTAATGTCTAAAATTCAGTTATGAAGTATAAACGTGGTCTAAACGGTTATAGGTATGGAAATTATCGAAAACATACAAATAAATCTAAAAGGATGACAACGAATGTCAGATGGAGGTTTGGATTTACAATGAACAGCTGAAACAACAATGAAAACAGAGAAAAATAACAATAGATAGAGGAATTCTCGGGATATAATCATTTATAAGCTAATTATGCTATATGGGTAATTGAAATCTAACAATGAATTGCTGAAACACTGTGGGTAGGCTAGACTTTCAGTGTAATAGCTTTCTCTCGAACAACTATTACGATTCAGGTGATTTTTTCGAACATCAACAAGCTTAACAAGATAATCAGCCCAGAACCTTAATACATCCACTCTCTCGAGCTAGATGGGTAGGATTGGATTCAAGATTCACTCTCTCGAGCTGAACCCATATTGACCCAATACCCACAAATCATTAATCAAAAGCTTTGGTTCCAAAATTCATTTCTCAACCAAGCTAAGAACTCAAAATTAGAATTGCATTTGCAACTAAAATTCATAGATTAAAACCCAACGAATGATTAAACCCACATTAAAACAACAATTTCATCATCAAACAACAATGCCCATAAGATAATTAGACAAATAAACACATGATCACACCCCAAGAATTTGGGTTTTAGTTACACATCATAAAAACAGAGAAACGGTTACCAAATGCATTAGCCATCAGCTGGGTAAAAGTTTCCAAGCCTTTACAATGTTTTCCAAAGATTAAATTCAAAGACCCACTTTTAAATCCTCAAAATTCTACAATTAGCACTCAAAAAGTGAGAGAAAACTCTAACTCTAGAATGGAAACTATAATATTTGAGTGAGAACTCTCGGAGTGAACTCCTCAAAATTCCATTTAAAATCCAATTTATAGTTTCCAGAAATTTAGCCTGAAAGTCCACTCGGCGGATTAAGTCACGCCTCACCGAATAAATCGACGATCCACCGATTGTCCTCTTCCATCGCCATTTTTCCTTGGCCTTCAGCATCTCAGGTCCTGTAACTTTGGGCAATCCAATTTGTTGTCGCGAAACCGATCGACGATCCGCCGACTGCCCATTTCTGTCGTCAACTTGGATTTTTCCCCAGGGCTAGCATGTTGGACCTTTAGGCGAGCTAAAGAGCCACTCGGCGGTGCGCCGAATGGTTTTGGCGATCGCCAGGATCACTTTTTTTCCACTTGTTCAGCTCTTTAGTTCCATTTTGTCCGTTCATGTCCTTGCCTTGCCCTTTAGCCTTCATAGCTATAAATCAACACTTTAACATCAGTTTATAGCATATATATAGGCATTTGAGGATACTTAAACTATCAAAACAAAGCCCAAATGACTCGAAATCTCGAACTCATCAACACCCTCAACTTAAACTTTTGCTTGTCCTCAAGTAAAACTTAAAATCAGCAGTTCAATAAGGATGTCTACAAATATTGCTGCATAAGACTCAACATGAATGCACACAACAAGGTTTAAATTACTCATACAATCATCAATTGTGCACTCAAAGTTTCAAATTATGACTCACCATCATCAAGAGTGCTTAAGCTGACAATGCTTGCTTCAAATGCAAGTTCAAGCTCAACAAAGATATGCAAATGCCCTCGCAAAAAAGATGATTCCATATTCACATAAAATTTCTCAAAAATTTAAGGTTCCGTAATCACATACAACTCCCTCACTCACAAAGATGAACACATGCACGACTCCACCCATAGAGTTTCCCTTATTTTCCAATCAACATTCGTTTCAGCTCACTCAAGATCAAAAATATCTTTTTAAGGCTTGTAATGAGGCTGAGTGCAAAGGTATGCCAATTTAGGCTTAGTGGCTTCTATCTTCATGAAGTATGGCCTGAACATTACTTTCCTCCTTTTCTTTAACATTTCAAACATGTTCAAACTCCACCCCATTATTCAGCTCATCATGAATCACCAGATACCCCATTATTCTTCATTCTTTTCACAAACTTTATTTTACAACTCTTTCTCTTTTCCAGTCATTTTTTTTCTTTTCTTTCATTTCCTTTTTTTTTTTACATGGAGGGGTTCCATCTTTTTCAAAACAATCCGAAAGCAAGGGGGAATTTTTCACACTTCTTGACTTTTCTCCTCTTTCACCACACCCCCAACTTAGGCTTTTGGCCTAAGTTGACTATCTAAAAAAACCATACTTCATAAAGTTATGGGTGAAGGGATAAAGAGAGGTCATAATTATTCAATTTTCTTCCAAGAAAAGGGTAAGGCTCAATGGGTGCCAAAACAAGATTCTCACTTCTCACAAGGATGGCCACAAAAGAGGTATATTATCAAATAGGCTCACTCTTCAAAAATTTTGCCTCAGATCATGTCTATCAATTACCTCACTTAATCAATCGGACCAATGGGGCAAATTCTAGGTGTCCTCAAGCACAATGTTCAAAGAGACCTCACCACACAAGGCATTGATACAATTATCAAACAAGACTCCACACTTTCTAGATAGCGTGCAATGCTCATCACAAGAGACTCATTCGACAACCGGCTAGTCACAACGAGATACTAAAAGTTCACATATTGCCTATGTAACTTCGTTTTCCTCATCGTAGACGCACATTCATTTTGTTCGATTAAGAGCACTATCTAAGTCATCGGTATTGATCATAACCGACACTCAAATTTGCACAAAAACAGCCACAATCACACACAAAAGAGGTAGCAAAATTTTAAAATTTGGTTCAAGACCATTTTTCAATCAAAACAATGGGCCACAAGCTAAAACATCCGCAATACCAAAACAAAGATATATATATAAACCAAATAAGCCCAATATTCATAAAACACCCAACAAAAGAGGTAGGTATGGAAATACCTCACCCCACCCAACAAAATATGCAGTTGTCCTCAAATGCAACTAAAAATAAACATAGTCTGAAAAGTAACAGAGAATAGGCAAAGAGAATCATCCTGCCAGACTAGGCCTGGGTGAAGTCTGCATATCCATAGCTCCCTCTGTCTGGGTATCAGTGCCCGGTATCACAACATCTTTGGCTCCACTAGAGCCCATACTGGAAATGTGCTGAAGTGATGCCTGTCGTGCAGTCTCGAACATAGCACCCTCCAGGTCTATCAAATCATCATAGACAGCCTCCTCTCGATCACCAAGCTACTCCTCATCAGTCTCAGTCTCGGAATCAGCAGCATCATCATCAGCTCTAACCTTATATCCGGTAGTAGCCGGAGGCACCTCAGAACAGGCTAGAACATCGGTGTTCGGGTCATCTGGAATTCCACAGTCCCATAGATTAGGGACATATCAATGGACTTCAGCTGGTCCACATCTTTCCTCAACTCAGTAATAGCGGCCTTCAAGGCCGTCATCTCCTCAGTAGCACCATGTCCTCTCTCACATACCTCTATTCTTATCGTAAGGGCATCAATCGAAGCCCTAAGAGGTGTCAGTGCAGCAGTAAGGGCTCTCTCGATCATCCCAGGAACAACGACCTCTAGACGGGAGGCACGCACATCAGCAGTCTGGGCTAAACTACGTCATTTAGCATAATCTGGGGTTACTCAGACTTCACCCCGCTAGACCTAACACATTTTTACCGCAACCCAATAATTTAGACTTGATTTTATCAAGCAACAACATGGGAATCGACCAAAAATGCAACATTAGGCACTAAATCAACTCATTACGGGCAATTTGTCAATCCAGCACGATAAAAACAACTACCCAACAACAACTAACAACACATTACTGATTTGCATTCAAGTTTAACCACATATAGAGTTTGGGGTTTGGAAAACCAACCTTAATGCCAAATTTTTGATTTGTAACGCTAAGCGGCAAAGTTCCACAATCTGAGAAATGATTTTACAAGATACGAGAGTAAAAACAAGGAAAATTTGAAAAATCTAAAGTAGGGAGTCAGAGAACGGGGGTTAAAAATGAGAGAAGATGAAGGATTTTGAAATTTTAAACTGTTTGGCCTTTAAAACCTTTCAGTTTGCACTCTTTTCGACGGTGTAAGTCGAGTCTGCCGAACTACTCGGTGACATGCCGAGTATTACAGGACTCCCAGAAATTTGGGGGTTCAAACGGTGGACATAGTCGAGCTCACCGATTTATCATGTAGCCCGCCGAGTTTTACAAAGTTCCCCTTCAAGCTGGGTGTTTCCAACGGCGGTCCAAGTTGGGATTCGCCAACCTGTTCGGCGAATCACCGACTGGACTTTTTCTCGCCAATTTACCCATTTTGCAACAGTTTTCACTTTTCAACCTGCACAATCAACACCCGTTATTCAAAATAAAAAACTAAAGCATCAAAAACTTGGGTTGCCTCCCAAGAAGCACCTTATTTAACATCATGGCATGATGGAAATACCACTTTAAGCTTCAGTTTTGGTGGTTGGCCATTGTATCACTAGGCAACCCCCCTTTTTATCTTAGATTCAATTAGGTTGAGATTTGACCCATTTGCGTTTCCAGCTGCTTAATAGAGACTGAGTGAGAAGTCACCGTCTGATTGAGAGTTGATACATCCTCCTTCATCTCTTTCAATACTTTGTCTGACCCTTCTACTTTGTTGAGAATGTGTGATAGCATATCTTCTGTACGGCCACCTTCTGATTCCTTGGGCTTTTGACGCTCATGGGGTGGGACATACCTGTCCTTATCACCCCCTCTCTCCTTCCAAGTGGCGTTACGATCACGCCAATCTCTGTTACGGTCTCTACAGCTCTCATCTCTATTCCAACCTTGATTTCCACCCGGCCTCGGGTAGTTTGGACGAAATCCTCCTTCTTGATTTGCAAGGAAATTCACTTTCTCATTGTATAGCGCTTCAAAATGTGCTTCATCGGGGTTTACTCCACCAACACCCACAACATTAACCCTCTTTGCACTACTACCCATGATATCTTTAGCCAAGATATCCAGTTGGGTCATCATTTTGGCCATGTTTTGGTCTCTATCTTGATCCTTTTCGATCTGCTCTTTTGTCATTCTAAGCGTGGGAGGAGACACTTGGTTCTCGCGAGTGTACCATGCTCTATTTATCTTGGTCATGCAATCAAGGAGTTGAGACGCTACTTCATAGGGTTGTTGCATAATACCACCGGGAACAAGTTGATCAGCAACTCCTTTGTTCACCGAATCAAGACTCCTATAGAAGTGTTGCAGCAGTACGTTATTTGGAAGTCCATGAGTTGGGAATTGAAGCACCAGCTTCTTAAATCTCAGCCACGTCTCGTGGATTGGCTCACCTTCCAAGCGTTTGAAACCTTGGATACCATCCCTTTGCGTCATCATCTTCGATGGGGGAAAGAATCTCACTTGAAAAGCTGTGGTAAGCTCATCCCAAGAGGTGATGGAGTCTATTGGTAACTCAGACAACCATTTGGTAGCTTCACCCATTAAAGATAATGGAAACAACCTGAGACGGACTGATTCTTGCGATATGTTCTTAAATGAGAACGAACCACAAATATCCACAAAGTTCAGAATATGCTCATGGGGATCCTCATGAGCCAGCCCCCCAAATAATCCTTTCAATTGTAGGAGCTGAAGCATTGTGCTAGTGATGTGGAAAACATCGTTTCCTTCGGCCGGAGGTAGACGAATTGCACCAACACCACCCAATTGTATTGGGTCATTTACATCATTTAGATTTTCAATGTCGTCTTGGTGGCCCACTTGACTACCATTACTCCCGTTTACACTCATCTCTTCCTCTTCTCAACGCAAACAACACAAACACAGGCCAAAGTAAGTCGATTAAACTATAACACAAAAAGAACACAATTTAATTTCAATAATAGAATTTCAAACAACACCACTCCCCGACAACAGCGTCATTTTGATTAACGTTTCAAACACACCTCATCCTATTCTAGGTGTAAACAATTGTTAGTCAGTATAAAACCCAACGAAGAGTTGGGGTCAAACCCACAGGGATTGGTACGTGTCTAAAATTCAGTTATGAAGTATAAATCTGGTCTAAACGGTTATAGGAATAGAAATTATCAAAAAAATACAAATAAATCTAAAAGGATGACAACGATTGTCAGATGGGGGTTTGGATTTGCAATGAACAGCTGAAACAACAATGAAAACAGAGGAAAATAACAATAGATAGAGGAATTCTTGGGATGTGATCATTTAAAAGTTAATTATGCTATATGGGTAATTGAAATCTAACAATGAATTGCTGAAACACTGTGGGTAGGCTAGACTTTAAGTGTAATAGCTTTCTCTCGAACAACTATTACGATTCAGGTGATTTCTTTCGAACATCAACAAGCTTAATAAGATAATCAGCCCACAACCTTAATACATCCACTCTTTCGAGCTAGATGGGTAGGATTGGATTCAAGATTCACTCTCTCGAGCTGAACCCATATTGACCCAATACCCACAAATCATTAATCAAAAGGTTTGGTTCCAAAACCCCTTTCTCAAGCAAGCTAAGAACTCAAAATTAGAATTGCGTTTGCAACTACAATTCATAGATTAAAACTCAGCTAATGATTAAACCCACATTAAAACAACAATTTCATCACCAGAGAACAATACCCATAAGATAATTAGATAAATAAACACATGATCACACCCCAAGAATTTGAGTTTTAGCTGCACATCACAAAAACAGAGAAACGGTTACCAAATGCATTAGCCATCAGCTGGGTAAAAGTTTCCAAGCCTTTACAATGCTTTCCAAAGAATAAATTCAAAGACACACTTTCAAATCCTCAAATTTCTACAATTAGCACTCAAAAAGTGAGAGAAAACTCTAACTTTAGAATGGGAACTGTAATATCTGGGTGAGAACTCTCGGAGTGAACTCCTTAAAATTCTATTTAAAATCCAATTTATAGTTTCCAGAAATTTAGCCTGAAAATCCACTCGGCGGATTAAGTCACGCCTCACCGAATAAATCGACGATCCACCGATTGTCCTCTTCCATCGCCATTTTTCCTTGGCCTTCAGCATCTCAGGTCCTGTAACTTTGGGCGATCTAATTTGTTGTCGCGGAACCGATCGGCGATCCGCCGACTGCCCATTTTTGTCGTCAACTTGGTTTTTCCCCCAGTGCTGGCATGTTGGACCTTTAGGCGAGTTAAAGAGCCACTCGGCGGTGCGCCAAATGGTCTTGGCGATCGCCAGGATTTTTTTTTTCACTTCTTCAGCTCTTTAGTTCCTTTTTATCCAGTCATGTCCTTGCCTTGATTTTTAGCCTTCATAGCTTTAAATCAACACTTTAACATCAGTTTAGAGCATAAAAATAGGCATTTGAGAACACTTAAACCATCAAAACAAAGCCCAAATCAGTCGAAATCTCAGACTCATCATGGCCCTACACAGTCAAGAATCTCAAATGGTCTGATGTATTGAGGACTAAGCTTGCCCTTCTTGCCGAATATCATCACCCATTTTATGGGTGACACTTTTAGAAGAACTTGCTCACCAGCCTGAAATGTCATGTCCCTTACCCTACTGTCTACATACCTTTTCTGTCTACTCTGGGCTGCTAAAAGCTTAGCTTGGATGCTTCTTACCTTATCCTGAGCATCTTTCACCAAATCAACCCCCAAAGATTTCACATCTCCAACCTCAAACTAACCAATTGAATACCTACTCATTCTCCCATAAAATGCCTCAATTGAAGTCATCTCAATGCTCGAGTGATAAATATTGTTGTATGTAAACTTAACTAACAACAAAAGTCATTCCCAATAACCACCAAAGTTGATCGTACGCACGTCTGCAACATGTTCTCAGAGACCTTGACATAATTATCAGGATCAATCTTTTCTCACATAAGCATGATAAAATTCTAAATCAATACTCGCTACAATTAGAAGTGAACCTGAACCAACAACCACACACTCATAATACCCAAACAATCATAGTTCTTATCAACATCTCCATCTCACAACATAAATTTCCATTAGCTTAAGTTATAAGAATTTGGTCTTTAGACATCAGATACTCATCGAGGGAGAACCAAACTTATTTAATCCAAAGAAGGAAATAATCAAGATACCACCCATCGAGCGATATGTCCAAGCATACAAACCCTCTAACAACACTATCGAAATGCTAGATTAGTAATTGTGATTGTAGATTACCCTTAAGAACAATAGAATTGGACCTAATGATCCCCACATTCAACCAAACATAATCGATACATGACCTCGACGACTAGATGAATATTAAGATTGTCGGACAACTATAAATACGCATGGTATCTCTTCTATAAATTATCATAAGCAAGGTGGTACATGTAGAACCACTGGAATACTTTAACAACTCCAAGACAATGCCAACTATGTCATCTGAAATAACCAAGTCTTCCCAATTATCCCACTCAACCAAGAGAACATCGCAGGATCGGTACACCTGATCCACCACTAGGGATCCACCCGCAAAACTGAAAACACACGTGAGCATAGATAGTGAATCATACTCACCACCATGTACAAAATGAAATAGATGGTCACATAAGATTTTATGGAATAAAGATTGAATAACACTAAAGGTTTTTCTCTGAAGAGTCGATACCAGCCATTTCCGTTCAGTTGACTCCACATACTCTTCACATCATTCCACTGAAGCCCACACTCTCAATACTAACAACCATCATAAATACTCCGACCATTTACCTTACTCTAAACCAACACTTTTAATGAAAACCATTCTTAGGTACTTTAACAATCAAAAGTAATAAACTTTTCGACTCAAACCAGGTGTAAGTCCTTTCACATGCTCAATACCTGATACAATTGATCATTTCTCACCTTGCTTCATACCTTGACAAAATATATCACCACGAATGTAGACTTACAATGAACAAAACTGAATTGTAAATTCAACCGTATAACACAATCCCCTTATCTATCAACACTATCTTATAGCTTGAAGATTTTATGAATTCATGGATCTTCTCTTATCATTGATCGCCTCTCCATCGATCTTACAATATCTTTCGTTAAAAATTCAATCGTACTCATTACTAACTCAAAAACAAAATAAAAGCACTTATCATCACACTCGAGCTAATATCTGTACACTCATTTCTCAAGTCTTTTTCAATAGTTTTTAACCAATCTGATGAACCCGTGACACTGTTACCACAGCCACAACAAAACGAATGAAATCACGCGTCTCTGAACTCAATTATATACCCCTCTAAAGATACCTCTTTAGCCTTTGCAATCAAATAAAATATTCTTGCTCTCGCCTCTCTCTAAAGGCTACACTACATCCCACTATTTTTTCTTTATTATGACTTTAACTCTTTTAAATTATATTCGAGTGGTGTCCCACCATCTCTTAAAACTTTCCATACAACCACGTTACTCACCAAATATTAGAAAACCACAACCTTAGATACTCGCAAGTCGTAATTACCATACAAAATTCACTTAACAACAATCTTATTATATAGTTGCATCCCATCACAATCCATCACGAACTCTTGTTACCATTATGCTCAGTTAGCCCTTGTTATCACCACGAAGTCAACCTTTTCATCGACATGACACCTCAAACTCAGGTATACCCATCAAATTCAAAGGACTAACCCAATTTTATATGCACTTCCTTACTAAAATCTTCAGTTGCCTTCACCCAAGTATACTCAATGGGACTTTCTTTATCCATAAACTTGTCATTCCGGTATCAATCCACTCCTTTGAAGCTTAAGATAAAATCATCAGTCCTCATTTAGAATCCTCAAGATACACTTTACAACCTAAATGCACTAATATCATACCAAATATCCACCACTAAAATCTTCCTTAAAAAATGCTTAACCCAAGCGCCCGTAGTTACAACCTAGTTGGTTTCTCAAATATGAATGCAACACGTAATCTCATTATTTGAACATGTCATACAACCGATAACTCTTTAAGTAGTTTGTATTCATACTTGATAATCGACGTATTTATTTCCACATAACACTAGTACTACCACACCATGAAAGTCAGTTAGATACCTCACTAGAACACATCGTACCTATCGATAAGATCGTACCCAAATAGTCCACACATTTCTACCCATTGAATAGCTGCAAAACATTACCAAATTTGTTCTGTCTTTAGCCCAAGCGATTTGCATTCTTTCTTAGATCAAGTCGATAACAAAAGTAACACACTTCATAAATCTAACCAAGTAAGCATTGGTACTATTGTAGTAGTCGTATAATGACCCTATTTGATATACAATCAATCCATGAAATCGTAGCATAGCTTCTAACTTCAATTGGCGCAACTTAATTTCATCATTCCCTAAACAACCAATACATGTTATGAAAACTTTACTAGTTGCATTTTTCAAAGTAACGGTGT
This sequence comes from Solanum etuberosum, assembly GCA_029582245.1. Classification (NCBI taxonomy): domain Eukaryota; kingdom Viridiplantae; phylum Streptophyta; class Magnoliopsida; order Solanales; family Solanaceae; genus Solanum; species Solanum etuberosum. The sequence goes on along the minus strand of JAJONR010002423.1, from coordinate 42,887 downwards.
TCATTATCTAGTTGTCCCTTACGAAACTTCTTAAATGTTGTCACCTTGGCAAAGTCATCTGGCTTCACCCCCTCTACTTCTTATCCCTCAAAGTATGAGATATATATTTCTCCATGAAGAAGCTAGGAAATCCTTCCCAAGTCATAGGTAGTGCGTTTACTGATCGGCACTCAACATGAGACCACCACCATATTTTGGCGTCTCCCTTGAACGGGTATATCATAAACTCAACACCAAATCACACTACCTTATCCATCTTATGAAGCAGCTCATGACAATCAACAAGAAAATCAAAAGAATCTTCAGATTCAGTACCCACGAATAATGGGGATTTGAACTTTAAGAACTTAATAAAAGGATCATGTTGGTCACTAGTCATTACATGCCCACATTGAATCGGGGGAAACATGCTTAATTGGAAGGACACATCTTCTCTTGCTAGTGTTGGTGTTACCACTTCTGTTGCTCTAGTTCTGACCATAGAGTGAAGGAGGAAAGATACCAATTTGTATCACCTAGATACCAATTTGATTCAAGTAATAGCACGAAAGAACGAAAGAAATGAGTTTATCTAAATTCCTATAGCCTCTCGAAGAAAAGTACAGACGTTTCCGTACCGTTCCGTAAGACTCTACTAGACTCATTTTGGTACAATGAGATCAACAAACCTAGGGCTCTGATACCAACTTTGTCATGACCCCGACCGCCGTGATTGGCACCCACCCTAACCCTCCGGTGGGAGAACCACTACTACAACCAGACTAAGCAACTTAACGAAACTAAAGCATTTAAAGATACAGAAGCAGGTTTAAATGACGAATTAATATGGAGTTCCCGTAAACTCTGAAGGTTTAATAAAAACAACTAAACATAACTCTTGCGGAAATTCAATCCCTAGAACCTGAAAGTCATTGTACCAAGACTCTACTAATCAGCAAGTCTAAGAAAATGAGGTGCAACCCTGAAACTAAACATAAGTAAAAGTCTAACTATGTAGTCTGAGTCCGGAAAGAATGGTCTAAACAAATGAAGGATCCATGGCAGCCTGAAAGAATTGGCTCAACCTCGAATTCGATCTCGGTCAATGATCCCCTAGCTGAGGTCTATCAGTAGCCGCCTGTTCTTCCAGGTTGCCATGAGTTCTTATTTTGTTTAGTCTATTTTCTTCGGACTTAAATTAGTACTTTGGACATTCGCTTGTTTAGCTTCGGGGTTGTACCCCTTGTTCATAGACTTGTATTTAGTAGAGTTTTGGTACATTGACTTTCAGGTTCTAGGCGTTGTTTTCCGCAATGTTGTGGTAATTGTTTCGTCAAACTTTTGAAGTTTATGGGGACTCCATTTTCCTTTAGATGCCCTGTACTCAACAAAAAGCGAGCAAGTGTAGTATCAGTACACGAAACAATAGTGTACTGGTAGGATTACGCGGCTACTCCAGTAAGCGAAATATAAGCAAGTAATTACAACACAGTAAATACATATATACAGAATGCACAATTCAATTATCATTTCAGGAGCAACATACAATTTCCCAGTATCAATGACGGTAGACATGAATGTAATAATCACAAATAGTCCTCTCATGGAACCCACACCCAAACTGTTAGTGGGTCGGAACGTGACACCCGATCCAATATATGTGTCGAAACGTGACACCCTATTCAGTCAGCACAACCACAGTCATAATCATACCCATAATGAACAGTACCCATAGTCACACAGTCAAGTAACAGGTTCATGGCATGTAATCGTGCACACATAATCATTTCATTAGGTTCAATTCACGTTTCCCTATTCACATACACGCATGTATACAATGAAGTAATTAACATGCATATATCACCCAACATGAAGTTGAACCATCACCTACCTCGAAACCAAGCCTGAATACTCCTAAGACACGTGAGTCTTCCCTTTTCGAAGTCTTTCAGCTCGTTCTTGATCTAAAACAAGCAATTAACGTAAGGATCACTAAACAAGGTCTAATTTACCCAAATTATAACCAAAATTATCAATCCAAGGCCAAACCCAAGATCCTAATGTTCAATTAGGGCTTTTCCCACCATTAACTTTAGGCCAAAACCCTTCCCCAACGATAATTACCTAAGATACTAAGTTCTAAGAATCGAAATACGGATTAGGGGAGTAATTATCTTACCTTTAGCACTAGAATTTGTGGAAATTTGACAAGAAACTTCCCTGGGTCATCCCTTAGCTCTTAAGAACTAAGTTTTGCAGAAAATAATATTTTTGGGATTTTTCTCCGATTTAAGTCGCGCTTGTCCCGTCACAGCGGTCCCGCCCTGGCGGAACTAACCTCACCCCGCGGCTTGCACAGAGACAGAGACAGAGACTCAGAATTTGAGTTCCAAGCTCCCATTTCGCAACACACCTTCAACCCTTGACGTTCTAAAACTACCCTTTCACGCCAAGATCAGTTTCAGGAGTTCTACTCGCCCGTATTCGATTTCGTAAAGCTGTACATGCTCCTTAACGTCTTGGTTATTCACTCATGTGATCAAACTCATAATTAATTCCCCCATCCATTACCAGATTTCCCTAGACCTCACTTGACTCAGATTTCGTCCAAGTCTGGCCTAGGCTGGAAATTTCCAAGTTACTACTCAGAAGTTTTCTGGCGCAAATTCCTTCCCCATTGGCTTTTCCATAACGAAGGGAACAGGTTATTACAATTATATTATTATACTACATTGTAAATTAAAAATTTACAGATCCATAGGGCTTATGCCCTATGTCTCGAGGCTTACGCCTCACCGTATGCTAAGTAAAACATCCCACCTCACACCCCTGCCTTTTAAAACACTGCTATTCATTTTCATGGATCATATAATTAGAAGAGATTCGGGTTAGTCAGGATTAAAAAAAATAGTTTATTAAAAAAATGATCAGTTATAATATATAAATTTGTATAATATTATATATTAAAAGTAAAATAGGAAAAAAAAAAAGATAATACATAAAAATGTCTTTTAATTTGATTTTAATTAGCATTTATGTCCTCCAACTTTTGACATAGACACTTAAACTTGTATATAATTGATTAATTAGACGCACATGTTATACGTGGCGTTCTACATGTCAATTTGCTTCTTACATGACATAGTATGTGTATTGTGTCATGTGTGATGAGTGTGTCTACTTGTTCAACTTTATATAAGTTTAAGTGACTATTTGTGCTCATTCAAAGTTGGAGGGCATAGATATCAGTGGAGACCAAGTTAGAATGCACGTTTATGTTTTATATCAATTAAAAATGTATCTTGTCTTGATATGTGAAGCAACAAATAAAAAATAAAAATTATTTTAAAATAATGGACAATTGAAAATAAATGAGAATATTAATATATATTTGTTTTGATTTTTCAATCGTTGTCCGGAGTCCGCATTAAAGCTCCTACTAAATTTAGATCGCGCACTGCAGGGCCCATTCATGGGTTTCTCCATACCTAGGGCTCGAATTCAAAATATTTGATTAAAAGTAGAACTGTCCCACCACTGCACCACAACTCGTATCAGTAGAGAATATTAATATTGCACATCTCTACTTGTCTACATATATTTTGAAATGTTCAATAATACTTGACCAACTTATAAAATTAATAAATAATTTATCATTTACTACTTTTTAATTCCTACGTCAAGTCAATAGTCAACAATTGAACTGAACATTCTATTCCCCGTGAATAAATATGGTTAGTTGATTTTTATGTTTTCATGAGAGAGGAATGTGCATCGATATTTGTGTATTAATTTTTTCTAGTAGATCACTTTCACACGAGTTATTAGCTTAAACGTAAGATTAGTAAATTATTTACTTTAGGCAAGACCAAAATGTTTAAAAAAATTATTTGCTTTTAGGCGTCCAAATTTTGAGGGCTCAAACAAATTTAATTGTGAATTTTATGATTTTATTCTCTCTTTAATGATATTGGATGCTCTTTTATTTCTAAATAAGTGATATTTTAATTTTTTCATTTTGTTTCGCCTAAGAAGTAAGTTAGTAAATTTTTTTTTTTTTTTTTTTAGGAATAATTAATTTCGTAGAGAGTTTGTCCAAACTAAAAGTACTACTATTTATTTTGAAATGGTGGAGTATTTTTTTCCGATAAGTGAGTTAAATGTTATTTTGTTTAGCATAGCAATTCCTCCATGAACGATCCCAACATTCCATCAAATACTGACAATCAAGATATTATTTTTGCTGCATTCATTTTAAAATCTAAAAAGTATATGAATTACTATGTGTAAAGTGAAATACTAATTGAACAAACGAGTCTAGATTTATACTAGGGAAAAGAGCCAGATATACCCCTCAATTTTATCATTTAGAGCTGATATACTCCTCATTATGAAAGCGACTCATATATACCCCTACTGTTATACAAATGACTCACATAGTCAAACGAAAAAAATCACATAGTCAAAGAAAAAAATTCAGAAAAGAAAAGAAAAACTATTTTTTCAGAAGTGCATTCTCTATTGGATAAAATTATAAATATAATTATTATCTATTTAATCATATATTTCAAATAAATGTTAATTTATGTATAGAACTCTATATTAATTTAAATTCTAATATTAAGAATTAAGAAACTTGAGAAATATTTAAGAATTTTAGGTGAATTAAAATTAATAATCTAAAATAAATGTATTTGTTTGTTGCAAGAATAATGGTGTGTGTACAAGTGATCTGTCAAAATAAAGCAATTTTTTTTTTGTGCTATAACAAGGTTCAAACCCGAAACTACTTGATTCAAATGGACATCATTTATCATTGTGCAAAGGCGTGGCTTTTATCAAAGGTGTCCAACTTTGACTATATATCTTTTTAACCCAAAATGTAGATAACGTAATTTTTCGACGAAGGATGTCCAACTGCGCACCCGGAGGTGGCTATAGCTCTGCCCCTAAGTATAGTAAAAAAAGATCAATGTAAAAAAACAAAAAAAACTATTATTTTTTTAACAAAAACATTTTAGTATTTTAAAATAAACTATTCAAATTTTCATAGTAATAAATAATACTTTTTACAATAAATCCAATGTAATGTATTGAAAACACATGGTTAATATCTCATTACCTTGAATTAATTCTTATTGTCATAAGTAATAGTACTATTATCATGTGAAATATAATATTATTCAAAAATAACAATTATGAAAAAAAAATAAGAGCGTACTAATTTTTTTTCATGTGACAATTATGGGAGAGGAAAATGTCACACTAATGTATGTATATATATTTTAAGGGAAGGATCCCTCAATTACTATACATTTATTATTTCAATTGTGCAGTGAATATATGTCATATATATAAATGAATATGAGATGTTAAAAGTATTTCTAAAAAAAATAAATATTTTTTATTAATATATTCTTATATCTATTTATTAAATTATTCTTACACTAAATGTTCTTCCTCCTATCCCTCCTACTTGCTCCCCAACCTCTCCCAGTTTCTCAACATGTCCATCTTGATGCAGTGTTCCGTAATGGCATACAAGTGTCGCCAGAGGTAGTATCCATTTCCGACGACTCTAAATTACTATTGATTATTAAAAAGACTCTGAAAATTTCAGATGTTAAAACCTATAAAGCAATATTTATAATATTTTAAAATTCTTGCACTACACTTTTGGGACTCTACTCGAGGTGCGCTTTAATAACGAGACGGATCGGATCGTTACACCACAATTATATTCAACACTGTGTTTCTTGATAAATATTTATAGTAAAGAAACAGAATAAACAACTTTTATTATACATTAAAAATTATTTTAATCAAATGAAATATATTAAGGATCAAAATAAAACATTACTTATACATATGGGGTGTCAAAATGAGCACAAATATAAATAATCCGTCCAGAATTTTATGGGTTGAGCTCAAGATAATTTGATTTAGGTTCAACCTCAACTCATTCATGCCTTAGCTCATTTTAAAATAATCTTCAATTGAGCCCGATTAATCTATAATTTTAATCCATTTTAAGACTCTTTATTTTGCATTGATGTAATATATGTTCCTATAGTAAGTTATGAATCACTATCTATTTTATATCTTTTAGAATTTATCTATCAATTTGTAATTTATTGAGTTGAAATTCAAATAGTGGTTTTAAAAGTTAAATAACAATATATTGAAATTATTGAGATTAAACAGGTCAAATTGGACAGTCATGACCCAACTCGATTTTTAGCCCATTTGAGCCCAACCCAATTAAACCCAAAGTAAATTTGGACGAAGCATAACCCAATCCAAATTCTATTGTAACCCATTTTAATATCTCCAATTTTAATTTAATGTGACCATTTGACACTTTTACTCATACATTAAGACCATTTTGGTAATTTTGTACTTGCATTTTCGTAAAAGAAGAACAAACTCAAATGCTAACAAATTTTAAGTTGCGCATAGAGATCCGAGAAAGAAGAAAACTTGTACATTTGTACTACTTCTACTACAAGCATCACATAATATCAAATCTACGCCAAAAGATTAAAAAAATAGAGTCTCGACAGCTTTGTGAGATCCAAGAGAGAAAAAATCTCTCTTCTCTCTCTCAAAAGTCAGAGAGAAGCATCACCATCACCATCGAGAAGGAGCTGACCCATTGATTTAACAGTGAAAAATGGGATGCTCGTTCTCGGGACTCAATGCTTTGTATGACAACGCCAATGGCGGAGGAGATGTTTGGATCAACGAGAATCGCTTCAGGATCCTCCGTCAAGCCAGTTTTCCCAATGTCTTCCTCGTTAAGGAGCTCATTTCTGATCCAAACAAAATCAAGGACCCTTCTCATGTCTCTGGTACGTATTACTAGATACTACATTGGTTTGAGGAATACTAATGCTCACAATTGGGTTATGGCAATATCAAGTTTCGTTTTCCTTTTCTATTGAAATCTGAAAATTGAATCACTTTTTTTCTTGTAAGTTGACAATTGAATCAGATTTTGTGGAGTTTTGAGCAGAATTAAGTTGGGATTCTTTGTGCATAGTTGTAGTTGTTGACAATTAGGTCAAATTTGTCAATAATATTAGTGGACATTTTTTTGTTTTCTCTCTTGTGATCTGACACTATAGGAAACAGAAGGTTGTGGAAAGGTGTGCATACATTCTACCCTCTACAAAGACCCTATACTGGGTTTGTTGTTGATCTGACTATTAGGTCAGATTTGTAAACAGGTCTAGAATGTGCTTAATGGATAATGGGAATTCTTATAGTTGATCTTGGTAGTTGTTGTTGCTGTTGACTATTAGATCAGATTTGTGAATGAAAGGGTTCTTGCCTGCTTCAAATTCTATACGATTTGCTTTGGTTGTAGTTGTCAATGATCATAGGGGGAGTTTTTTATCAATTACACTCCGCGGATATATATGTCTCTGTAGTTCCAATTAGCGATCTGGGACTTCCGAAGAACTGAGATGTTTGCTACTATCAATGTTTTCTTTCCTTTGCCTGCTAAATAACTGTCATTTTGTATGGGTACTAGGTGTTTCTATAGGGTGATCATCTTGATATATGAACTTTAACTCCCAGAATTTGCTTATATTTGTGCAATTAGATATCTATTTCTTGATTTGCTAATAGTGTACTGCTGGTTTGTGCCACATCTTATCAGGAAAAGAGAAATGCATAAAAATGATCTCTTTTAAACATATTTTTACTGTTGTTTGCAATTGAAAAGAAGAAAGTCCAATGGAACCTTATCCTTTGCCTTTTTATGTTCTCTTTTTGTCTCTCGATGAAATTCTTTTCATTTCTCAAATGGCAAAGTTAGGTCTGCAACAATTTTCTCATTTATCAGGTCAGATATTGTTTTCTTATGGACCTGAACCATCTAGTGCAGTCAGATTTATGATTCTTTCTCTAGGAAAAGAATAGCGCAGACTTTTGAACAATTGTTGTATTTTCATATTTCTCTTGTTCTTATTAAGACTTTTTAAATTGTCATGTTAACATTAAAGTGTTTGCAATGCATTGTATCTGAATGTTTAGATGATGGAACTTATGCAATGAAGAAAGTTCTTATTCAAAACAATGAACAGTTAGAGTTGGTGAAAGAGGAGATCCGCATTTCGTCTCTGTTTAGCCATCCCAATCTGCTTCCTCTCTTGGATCATGCCATCATTTCGGTCAAGGTAATTACTAAAACCCGTGCACTTGCTTTGATCAGCACATGAAAAAGAAAATTGTTGCAGTGGTCTCTAATTTCTTCATTTAGTCTATGTTGCTTGGACTCTTCAGAAACGTCGACTAGTGCGTGTCGGATCCTCTAAAAGTAGTGTATTTTTGGAGGATCAGACACGGGTGCAGCAACAATTTTGGAGAGTCCAAGCAACTTAGCATTTAGTAATTCACTCAGCTCCACGTCTAGGCTATCTCTTATTGAGAGTGCATATCATGCAAAGAAGGTGAACACATGCACAATATTGATCCTTTTCCATTCCAGGAGTCTTAGATGTGCTTCAAGAGTTCAAGGAACTCATTCCCATCATAATAGATGTATTTCCCTATATATGAAGAAGTTTGAACATGCATGTGAATGGTCAAAGAAGTGTATCCTTTAGTTCCTTTCTTTCGCAAAAGACGAAGGAAAGGGGGTTGGGAAGTTGCTCACAATCACAGAGGGTTTACTGTTCACATGTCTCATTGAGATGATACTCTTCCGGCAGTTTTGGCTTCTGGGAATGAGAACTGTGTTTAAGCAAACTGTCATTTGTCAATTATGAAAGACATGCTCTACTTTTGCTGAATGCTATAAGCATGCTGATTTATATCTTCTTTGTTGCCTTCCCTCTATGATATATCTTCAGTTGCCACTGGATTTTCTCTAAAGATCTTATTTAATTGGATAATGGGCAGGCCTCACAAGACCAGTCTAGGAAGCAGGAAGCTTACTTGTTATTTCCAGCCCATTTGGATGGGACATTACTGGATAGTATGAAAACCATGCAAGCAAAACAGGATTTCTTTTCCACTTTGGAGGTGCTTCAAATATTTCATCAGGTGAACAAGAATCAGTATGTTCTGCACAAGAGCATCTTTTCATTTTCTGAAGGAAAACGGAAGGGTCAAGTGCACATGGAATTGTGAAGCCAAAAAATGATGTACTGAAAAATGTTTTATATGCAGCTTTGTGCAGGTCTCAAGCATATGCATAACTTTGATCCTCCGTATGCACATAATGATGTCAAACCTGGTAATGTCCTTTTAACATATCGAAAAGGACAGGCACCTCTTGCAAAATTAATGGATTTTGGAAATGCACGTCCTGCAAGAAGGCAAATTCGCTCTCGCTCAGAGGCCCTACAGTTGCAGGTACTTATGCTTCTTTTATTATATAGATGTATCTTCTTCTGTATTTATGCCTGCAAGCTTCTCATCTTTCTCTTCTTCTGGACCTGAACAGGGAGAATGTTATCACCATCACTGTATTAATAACATATGGATGTTGCTTTTTCTTGGCTCTATTACTTACAGTTCACAACTTACCCCATTCTGATGCATTTGTTTTTTTTTTTTTTGGTTTGATGTACATTTGTTGTTATCCAGGAATGGGCATCTGAGCATATTTCAGCACCTTTCCGTGCACCTGAATTGTGGGACTGCCCAAGTCAATGTGATATTGATGAAAGAACTGATATCTGGTCATTAGGTTGTACGTTATTTGCTTTAATGTAAGATTCTTTCTACTCTTTTGCAGATATCTTTTTGTAGTTTTTTCTGTGCAAAATAAAATATTTTTGTTCTCTTGTTGACGTATCTGTTAGTTGCATCACCATTGCCCAATAAATTGATATTCAGTTCAATCAAATCATGAGTTAGTTAACTCAAGTGTGAAATCTCCTGCTTTTGACTTGTATAATGCTTAAAATAAGTATGTTGGTGAGCGTACTGAAGTGTTGTCTGGTGCTGAGTTTCCAAGTTATTATTCACAGTAAAAGTGTTTTTCTTTTCAGAATAATAAATAAAAATTCTCATGACATGCATATATTACCCGATTGCAGATATTAATTAACTGTGAAATTGGTTTCGAGCAGGTCTGTTTGCATGAAAGATAGTTATTAATGTTTAACATCTTGGCTTTTATGTCCAGGTATGGTGTATCTCCATTCGAGTATGCACTTGAGGAATCTGATGAAAGTCCACAATTGGCTATTGTAAATGCACAAATAAAGTGGCCAACTGAGCCTAATGCTCAATATCCAAACGACCTTAACCAGTTTGTGACGTGGATGCTTCAGCCTCAAGCAACAGTCCGACCCCGCATAGATGATATCGTAATTCATGTTGACAAGTTGATCTCAAAGTATTCCCCATTAAAGTAATGTGAGGGGAACATTTTGGTTTAGTTCACATATGCATCATCCATATAAACATCTTAGCATATTACAGAATCCACCATAAGTTACTGTTACATTTTTTTTTTTCCATCCATTTTTTCTTGTCAAAATGTGATAGAAGACTCAGTAACTCATTATTCCTCATTATACAGAGGAAAGATAATTTAATGTTGAACAATCTCTACTACTTTTGTTCCCATGTCCACAGGAAAATTTTGCCTTGGTTGTTTCTGCAAGCTCATTTTTATTCTCAGTATTCCTTTATAGTTTATGCCATGCGATGTCTCTTATTTTCTAATCGTGCTGCCTTTACACTCTTATTGAGCTTAGCGCTCGCTTATTTCTTTTGTACTGAGAAAAATAGGATGAATTGTCTTAGCTCAATCTTTAGAAAGCTCAGCTATCTTCATGTTTAGAAGCTTGTTGTAGAACTTCTTCCATACTCTTAAAGGCTTTTCTCGCGTAATGAAGTAAGTATTTCTTTGTTGCCTTTGATTTGTGTAGTTGACAGAGCTCATAACTTGACATTGTTATATACTGACTTCAAGAGTTTTAGAAGATAAATCGCAATAATGGATCTCACAGGAGAAAAGTGAACACTTTGTTCCTGCTTCAAATAATAATGTAGATTTTTTTTTGTATCTTTAAAGGCTAAACTTGAGGGTAGGTTATATGAATTCTTCCAAATCGATATTCATCACTACATTTGTGTAAAGTGAAAGACAAGAGATCTGTCATATCTAAATTTGATTTGAATACTTACAAAGGGGGTATGTTGGTACTATGGAAAATGTTTTTTTAGGAAAATTAATGGATTTTTTACCTATTTTTTTTTTTTTTGTGTTCGATACCAAGTAAAAAATAATATTCTAAAAATATTTGTCATAAATCAAATTTTCATCACGCGGCTTAGAAACATTTTCCCACAAATTAAAAGTCACTTAAAAGACAATTAGTGCACAGTAGTCTTAGTAGTAAGTATTGGTTATATTAGTCTGTTTGAGTCTCTGACTTCCAGAGATAGTGTGTGAATCGTTCATTCCTTATTAGTCACTGATCTATGTTTAATCTCGAATGAACAAGAGCTAAATTTATGAATTTTTTTTACTTGCAATTCATTACAATCATGTTGTTGACACTTAATTTTAACTCACATTTTAATTTTTTTTTAGGCTTTCAAGTCATTAAATAACATAAAATACTGTTTTTACATATATACTTTTAACTTAAATGCAGTTTATTGATAATTCTTTTTATTTTATAAATATTAGAATTTTCTCAATTTATTATCATTTCAAATAATTTCAATAAGAGAAAATAATTAAATAACATATTTAAGAGTGAATATTACAAGTCCTATCAAGGCTTTCTAGTTTTCAATGAATAACTTTGGATTTATTTATTTATTTTATAAAGGTAAAGTTGTATTCTTCAGCATTAAGGGTATGTTGGCTACCTCCAAAAAGTTACAAGCGATTCCCATAATTACATAGATCCTTGGAAATCTACAAAATGTTCTACTTCTTATATACCATCTTTACACCAAAAATACAACATGTTAATGCAATTTTCTTTAACCTTCTGAATAGTGTTAGTAATATTCTCATGACACCTGAGATTTCTTTCTCTCCAAATAGCCCACCAGACACAAGTAGGTTGTTATGATCCCCTGTTATGGATCTAGTTATGGGACGCTGCAAGATATAATCTGACGTTTTCTTCCTACGACCTATGGTGCTAGTTCGTTAAGAGAGAACCCACAATCTCTTGCGTTAAAGTACTCAAAGGCTGAAATTTCTTTTATGTTTATATTTCCTGAGACACACAAATAGTTTAAATACAACACTTATAGGATAACTATCCCTAGAAACTAGGACATGACTTCCTAACTTAACTGGAATGAAAAACTGCACTATTACAGGAAAATAACTGTACTATTACAGGAAAATAACTCAACTAAAAAGAAACAACTACTGCTGTAACTATTGGATAACTAAGGAGTGATAACATTACTCTCCTCCTTCAAATCGCGCTTGTCCTCAAGCGCTAAGTGCGAAATTAGTATTTCCTTCCTTTCCAGCAAACTCTTCCTCATCGTCTATAAAATCAATCCAGAATAATTTCTTACATTGATGACCTCAGGTGAATGGTTCATCACAATTAAAACAAAGTCCCTTAAGTCGCCTTTCCTCCATTTCAAATCTGGTTAGTTTCTTCACAAATCTGGCATGTTGTTGAGGTGAGAAATCTGCTGTCTTGGATTTGCAAGCATCTAATGATTGCGAACAAATGAATTGTTCCTTGCGTTCATAAAGCCGGGATAAACTCATCGCCGTAGCCAAATCTGGAGGATTATGCAACTCAACCTCAATTGCTATATAATCAGTAAGACCACTAATATAAAGTTCAACTTTTTGCGACTGAGTGAGTGTACCAGCCCGCGAAATTAACTGCTCAAACTTTTCTTGTTAATTTGCCACAAACCCGATCTGGCATAATTTAGCCAATTCTCCCAATTTCTGACTTTTGATTGGTGGCCCAAAGTGAAGGTTACATTGACTTAGAATTCATCCCAAGATGGTTGAGGCATATCTATCTCTAGTTGAAGAAACCAAAGTTGTACATTGCCTTCTAAATGAAAAGAAGCAAGTCCAACCTTTTCTTCTTCTAGAGTTTGTTGGTGTCGAAAGAAGTGTTCACATCTATTCAATTATCCCAAAGGGTCTTCTTGGCCATTAAATCATGGGAAATCCAATTTTGTATGTCGAGGAATGATGAAACATCCTCCTACTTTCAATCCTGACACTCTTGCCACCCCTTCCAGCCGTGATTCTTACTTATATTTTTATTTGAATCAGAATCGACCTTAGAATTCTCTAAATCCTTTATGAGTGCATCCAAACGAGCATTTATTGCTTCTTGTCTGGTCAAATTAACTGCACGTTCTTCTTGAAACAAGTTCACCAATTGTGCTAGTTGATGTTAAATTTGATCTCCCATAACTCCCGTCTCTGATACCAAGTTGTAATGATCCCCTGTTATAGATCTAATTATGGGACGCTGCAAGTTAAATCTGAAGTTTTCTTGCTACGACCTATGGTGCTAGTTCGTTAAGAGAGAACCTGCAATCTCTTGAGTTAAAGTACTCAAAAACTAAAATTACTTTTCTGCTTATATTTCCCGAGACAAACAGATAGTTTAAATGCAACACCTATAAGATAACTACCCCTAGAAACTAGGACATGACTTCCTAACTTAACTGGAATGAAAAACTGCACTATTACAGGAAAATAACTACTACTAAAAAGAAATAACTACTGCTGTTACTATTGGATAACTAAGAAGTGATAACATAGGTACTATAGACCACCATCTTTTTTGGGTCTTGCTCCACCCCCTCCCCCATTCAACAGCTCAAAAGATCAGCAGTATGTTCTGGCATCACCTAGGGCTCTTTAGAATTGTTGGGAACCATATGCCACACCTAAACAATAATCCTATAGTGTAGAAATAAGTGGCTATTAATTTCCTCCTTCTCATGACCAAAAAAACATCTGAAGACGATTTGGAAGCCTCTTTTCTTGAGTTTTTTCTAAGTGAGACATGCCCTTCTGGAAACCAACCAGGTGAAGCATTTCACCATGGTTGGGGTGTTGCACTTCCATATTAATATACATGGACCTTGAATTTCCCTTGAGTGAGTCATAATCTCTCTTATACAGTCTACACATAGAGAACTTGCAATCAGAGTCATGTTTCTATCTTATACCATCTGTTATTGTACTAAAGCCTGTGAATTCACGTAATTTGAGTAAGAATTCATCAATTCTATTTAACTTTCAATCATTTAGATTTCTCCTAAAGATGATATTTCATTCTTGAGGGGACTAGATCTCGGAGATTTTAGCATTGGAATTGACACAAAATGCAAAGAAATCTGGGAACACCGACTTTAGACACTCCTGTCCAATCCACTTGTCTTTCCAAAAAAATATTTTGTTACCCTATCCCACTTTAAACACCAAATTCTCCTTCATTCTAGAGCATAATTTCATATTGATCTCCATACTAATACCCCATCCGTGCTATCTACTGCATTAAACACTCATTCCTCGCTTTGCCCACACTTGTTGAGAATTACTCTACTCCATTGTCACGCTCCGAGGCTACTTTCTTGGCGTAACACGGGACCTAGGATCACGAGTGACCCCAAGCTAACCCTGTATCTGGCATAATCATAAGCATACTGAAAGATAACTAAATACAACATGAACTATGCAGAAGCTAACTCAATAGATAGCTGGAAAATGAGGATACCCACTAGTCTGAATGTATAAACCATACTAAGAGTTTAATAACAACTGAAAGATAAACTGAACAATTCAAGCTGATTCTATTACTATGTCTGAAAAGCCTCTACTGATGAGAGTTGCTGGGACAAGCCCCCATCTAACCCTAGCAAAACTGAAAACTGAAAACTGAATAGAAGACTGAAATGAAAAGCATGTCTATTGTCCTTGAAGTATGAGGACTCACCACTAAAGCTGCTGAATACGGATCGAGAACCGATCTAAGCGTGATCTGGATGCTGAGTACCTGAACCTACATCATGAAAGGATGTAGCGCAGAGTATGCGTCACTACTTTGAATGTACTAAGCATACATGATATAGATACTAAGCTGAACAAATACATAGGCTGAACAAAGCATAACTGAGCAATGATATAATCTGAACAAAATATAAATACTGAATTATAATTGATAACTGAGCTAAATGCAATGACCAAGTACTAATCAAGAACATATCATGCTGAGACTGAATGCTGGAATGTAAACTGAAAACCTGGTCAAATGCACTAGAGTCTGACTCTGGGAGCTACTATTAACCTACATAAAACCACGTGAGCTAAACGTGGAGTCCGATGTATACGCCCCATCGAGAGGACCCAATATACCTTGCCAGGGGTATAAAGGCATGACTGGTGTGATCACTAAATCTGATGCCCAACAGAGGGGACTTATACTCCTATGGGGGCACGTAGTTATGGGACTATGAGGGTACGCTGAACCCTAGTCCAACTCGTTGTTAAGTCTACTCCCAACTGAATGTGTATGTGACTGAAATGTAACATTAATTTTCTTTCATTACATGGTATCCTTCAAGTTCTTCACCTACAACATTAATTTTTTTTCATTACATGGTATCCTTCGAGTTCTAAAACTACTAGGGCTGGAAGCATGGATAACTGATATTCAAACTGCTGGTCCGTCATGGTGGTAGCTTCCAAGTGGAGATATTCTAAAGTTTTATGACCATATAAATATCAATTGTGCATTGTAACAATTCTAGAGTTCAGTTGTCAATTCCAACCAGCGATCCACATGACTGTGACAAGGCAATTCCCAAGAATGAAGCTGTTGGAGGCTGAGCGTTTCAATTTTAAGGTTTTACTTGACATAAGGCCGCAAGGAATCATCAACGAATTTAACAAAATCCTCCAAATTTTTGTAGTGGCTGGATTGAAGGATCACATCAGGTCAGCTTCTCCAAATTAAATTCCATGTCTTAGACAAGACACAAGTTCGAGCTTCTTCTTCGAGCCCGTTTGAATGAACCCAACGTAATATGTCATGAATTATGTGTACAGGCAACTCTGATATTCTATCCTCTCCAACAACTATATTTGCCATAATTTAAACAACAACTTGAACTCGGATATGTAACATCCCGAAAATTTCTAAGTTAAGACTCGAACCATTCTTCATTTGTGAATAAGATTGTACCAAGTGATTCTAAAATTTCTTAGATGTTAAGGTCATTAGATGTAACACCTTGGACTTTGAAAAGAGCTAAAGAGAGGTTCGTATAAGTCACCCATCAATTTTTTATTTTGGGTCAACTTCAAACGACCATATCTTTTAGCACATAAAAAATTAGGTGACCCATGACCTATCAAATTGAAGGTCTTTTAGTCCTCTTTCCAACGCCGCCAAGTTTGTTTAATTTTGAGCTCGGAGTAAGAAGTTATGCCCGTTTGAGTGAAGCCTCTCTATTTAAGGCATCTCGTTCGTTTTTAGAATGGTATTTTGGTCTTTTACTTTTCCTACTAGGCCTAGCACATTTTTCCTCACCCAATTAAAGGTCTAATAAGATGATAAACAACCTTTTCACGTTCTTTAATGCTTAGAAAATTAGAGCAAGGTTCAAGAAGAGAAAAACTAAGTTTTCAAGCATTCTTCAAGAATTGTTGATTTTCACCAAGAACATTGTTCTTTCCAGGTATGTAAGGCTTCTCATAGTGTTTGACTTATTCGTCCTCACGCCCTACATCTCAATTTAGTCAAGAAATTGTTACATCGAAAGGATCCATTCATGATTCTTGATATTGAATTTTGTTCTTTAACAATTGAAGTTTGATTTCCTTGTTCTCTTTAGAATCTTGTAATGTCGTTCATGCTTTGAATCACATGAACCCTATGGATTGGTAAGCTTATGTTTAAAAAGGAATCGTATGAAAGTTTTCGTGTATTGACTTTGGGTTTGAGAAACAAGAAGAGTTTAGGAGAAATTTTCCAATTCTAAACTAGTTTGAAGCTTGAATTTTACGAAAAAAATTTGCCGAAGTCGCTGGGGAAGGGCTGGGGCGACGCGCCAACAGTACGCCCAAACTCAGTCTCAGTACTTTGGGCCTGGTGCGGTGCGCCAGCAGTACGCCTGGAATCGCTGGGCCAATTTTTCCTTGTTTCATCTGGCGCGTGTTCCTTTAAGTTGTGGCTATGTTTCCCATCTCTTTATTAATCCTATAAGCTCCATTTACCTCTATAAATTCTTGCATATCCTAATCACAAGTCTCCGGGTTCATTTAAAGATAAAGTAAGTTCAAGAGGAAAGTTTAAAAGCTCTATTTTCATAAAATATAAGGGCTTTCAGTTGTTATATATACATATATTAATCTTGTGATTGAAAGATAAGTTCACAAGTGCATGTTTTAAGAATGCAAATATGTATGTCATTTTGAAAAGTACTCCAGTAAAGTAAAAGTCCCTTCTTTGTAAAGGGTGAATTGAACATAGTTGTTATTGATTATTTTGGGAGTAGTATCGAGCACCGAATTGGGTTAGAGTCTTTTATAACTCAAAAGTCCCATAAAACTACGTAGCTAGCGTAGGATAGGATAACATTGATTCTTCATGCGAATCCTCACTGCCTCTGAGAAGGCCTATTAGATGGATCCATAGTCACAATATCATCCTATACCCCGGTAAGGTATAGGATGGCCCTTGCAATACGGGTGAAACGTTGTATCATTGCTAGGCTCATAGTAATGGTTGTCGGTTAGAGAAACTCCCCACAAGTAAAGTATATTATTTTCAGATTGTTTCTATTGAATATCTTGTAAAGCTTAAAGGGTTTTCAAGTCTTATTCATGTATTGATATATCGTTGATTTGCTTTTAGTCATTCAGTTCAATTATTTGCTTAATCTAGCCCTATTACATACTCATGCATTCAATGTACAAATGTCATTCG
Source organism: Solanum etuberosum (assembly GCA_029582245.1). Taxonomy (NCBI): domain Eukaryota; kingdom Viridiplantae; phylum Streptophyta; class Magnoliopsida; order Solanales; family Solanaceae; genus Solanum; species Solanum etuberosum. Next base: position 24,987 of record JAJONR010002423.1, on the reverse strand, counting down.
ACTTGCATCTTTTATGATGTAGATACATGCGTTCATGATCACCAACAAGCGTTCCGTTGAGATCACCTTACACTCGTAGACAGTATTTGGTGAGGGTTCCTTGCTTTCGGGAGACTCCATTTTCATTTATGTGTTAGTAGTATTTGAGGTGTCGTGAGTCTTGTCCCGACATCTATCTTGAACTGTTAGAGGATTTATAGTCAGATATAATTAGATGTTCCATTATGTTTCTCAGGATGTTTATGTAACTTATGACTTATGTTAAGTATTTCAAGACAGTGATTTAAGACTCTTCCTTGAATGTCTAAATGCTCATCTATTTAAGCTTCCACATATCTTTTAGAGTCATGTGATCATAGTAAGCCAGACCAAAGGGTTCTCTTAAGGATAAAAAATAGTTCTCGAGTGCCAATCATGTCCAGGGTGTAGGCTCGGGTCGTGACAAGATAACAGGCCGCTTTACATTACTATCTTATAGGAACCACAAGGTTTGTATATTCAACCACAACTCCCCATTCCTTGTTGGAGTTGGTCACACCACATATATATTCCTATAAACTTCAAGTCACTAGTTTTAACAATGCTAACAATTTTAAGCTTTCACTAGCAATGGCAACCCTAGCTATGGGGGATGGGAGAGGGAAAGGAATAAAAAGGAGATCAAGAGTTATTTACCTTGTTAATGGATATTGTATAAAACTTGCAAGTGATTGGGAGAATATAGACAAATGCCTCATCAATCTATTACCAGATTTCCAATTACACACCTATACTTTATGTGGTCTTATTACCCTCTTGGACTATTTCAAAATGTAATTAATTTCACCCTAAAATGTTATACCTAGATATGTTGTGTGAAGTAAAACACACGCACCAACCCATGTTTAACACGCGTATTTTCTATTTAAATTTATTTTTTATCTACTTTCTTTCTCATTCTTCTTCTTTTCATTACCCTCCTGTCACGATCTAAAGTATACCCTAACCATAACACGACGTATAAAACCCCAAAAGGCCCTACACAAGCCACTTAGCATATATCATAAAAGATAATAGAAATAAAGATTCAAAGAAGCATTCTCATATCATAAAAGAGTTTGTCAAGTAAAAGTCTAACATAGTCTCAACAAGCCATCTTCTACATCAAAAAAAGTGGTTGGGACGTAAACCATTCACCACATACAATGTCTAAAAACTGAAATAAAGAAAAACTATAAAAGTGTCCCGATCCTTGGAACATGAGAACTCACCAATCTTCAAATGCCAAGAGAGAGAGATCAGCTAGCCACAAGTATGCGAGGTAGGAGCGTCGGACCCTACAATAGTGAAATAATATAGGCACAAATGCGCATTAATACATGGAAAGTACTAAGTATGATAGCAATGTATAAATGATATGAAATCATGCTAAAAGGACTTTAGATGACATGCAATGACCAAGCTAAAACATAAGATAAGGTGTTAGAAAAAACACAAGTCAAAACCAGGGTCAATTCATGCTTAACATATTTAAAACACTTCGTGAGATACTTTGAAAGTAACCTTAGTTCATTATTGTGGATGCTTACCATTAACCTACATAGACCATGTGAGCTAAAACATGGAACCCGGTGTCTATCCCACACCGAAAAGAGATGTCCTACTTGCCAAGGTAAATACCATAAACTTCTAGCTTATGTGGGTACGTAGTTAGGGACAAGGAGATTGCTACTAGAGATCTGACCTCTACTAATGGGAGAGCGTCCATCTCAATATCCTCTCGATGCTAAGTAAAACTCCATGGAATAGTCATTAATCGTATTCATTTCATCATCCATGAAAAGGCACAATTAAGCAACCAATCCAAGCCAAAGTTATTTAGAATATCTCCTAAAACTTGATTCAACTTAGGTGAGAAAACCTTTCACCTTATCAATCCATATGTCATAAAATCTTTCACAATCATGATCATAGTAGTATGTGAGAAAACCTTTCACAATCTCATTAATACTTCCATCTAAAAGCATCCTCAAATCATTTACATCAATTTCATAAAAGAATACATATCTTTATAAAAATTATGTTTCATAGTTCATAAACTTCATCATGTGTTCATAGTCTAAAATCATGAGTCATGCATGGGTTCATATGAATACAACTCAAAATCATGTAACTTCAATTCATGCAATAGAAAATAGAAAATAGAAAATAGCTAATTGAATCATAATTGAAAAGAATCCATGAAGATGAAATAAAACCCTAACTTTGAGTTGAGAATTGAACTTGTAAAATTGGAAGATCTTAGGAACCCTATGGAGGAAATGACTCCATAGGTGAATACTAACATACCTTAGTGATCAAGTCCCAAAGCTACGGTGAATTGGAGATCTTGAAGTGAAACCCTAGCTTCTCCTTCCTTAGCTTTAGAGAGAACTTTGGGGAAGAACTTGGAGGGAATTGGGGATTTTAGGAGAGTAATTTTAGAATGAGTAGTTTTAGGACTTAAAATACTTATATAGGGATTATAATATGGGTTAAAACGACATAGCTTAGGTACTAGATGCATAGGGAAAGACTAAAATAGCCCTTACTTAAAAATCTGACAAGAGACTTTTTAAGGAGCCTTCAGAGATGATTTATCTCTTCACTATCTGTGAAGGGGGTCGTGAAGAAGTGGGGGCCTTAAATGGCCACCCCATCCTCTAAACGACCTCTAAACGACCGGGTTACCTTCCACGGGCCGTTTAGGCATCCGTGAAAGGCCAACGGTTGGGCTAGGGTTCGTGGACCTGCCCGTTAACCTACCTTACACCTTCCAAACCAAACTTATAAAATTCTTAAGTGTTACAGTATATCCCCCTTGAGAACATTCGTCCTTGAATACGACTCAAGCTAGCATGAAGAGAGTAGATGAAAGAGAACTAGCAACCCAACATGAATGCAATCACATAAATACACATAACCAAGGAGGAAAATCAACTCCAAGCTACATGATACTCAAAACATCATCATATGGAAACATGCGAATGACTAAGACACGAATTCGAAAGAAAGAACCACGAGGAGCTAAATACCTCAAGCTAGAGTAGGAATGGAGGGAAATAGATAAGTATATCGGGACATCATATCGGCCTCTGCCTTCCAAGTAGAACCATCAACCATTTTATTCATCCACAACACGTTTACGGGTGCAACTTATTTGTTCCTCAACTTTTGAATTGGCTAGTCTAAAATCTCAACCAGAACCTCTTCATAAGAAAGACTTTCATTTTTACCAAGATTCTCTAATGGTACAATATATGTCAGATCTCCAATACATTTCTTCAATAAGGACACATGGAATACAAGATGTAGCAATGATATGTAACACCTCAGATTAGAGAAAGGCTAGAAAGGGGTCAAACGGGCATGTCAAGAACCCAAAAGTAGACCATGGAACACTCCACAGAGCCCTAGAAGGGTCGTGTAGGGGACCATGGTCCGTTAAGCGGCTCGTGAAGGTTTTCCAAAACCTACCCAGGCAATGGTCACCTAGATGGACACCCAGACGGCCCGTGGTGACTTTGACGGCCTGTCTAGTTGATCATACAAGTCAGCCGGTCAGAGGGGTTTCACCCCAAGTCACTGTTAAGGACGACAGATGCCTAGACGGTCCGTGAAGCTTCACACGGACCGTAAAGTCGTCCGTGAAGGATACTTGTCAGACTTAGAGTTTAGGGTCAACTTCAAATGATCATATTTTTTAGCACAAAATGAATTAGGTGGCCCATGACCTATCAAATTAAGGGTCTTTGAATCCTCTTTCCAACGCCACCGAGTTTGCGTAATTCCAATCCTGGAGTAAAAGGTTATTCCCATATTAGTGAAGCCCTGTCAGGCAAGGAATCTTCACGACCTGCTAGACGGGCCGTACGTGGTGATCTAGACGGCCCGTGAAGTCCCTCGTGAGAGGTATTTCGGCAGTTTTAAGTCAGGGTTGTTCCAGTCTTTTTCTAATTGTTTTAACTCAATACTATGTCATTTTACCTTCTACCCTAAGCCCTATATAAATACTTTTACCCCCAAAATCACCCAATTCAATTCATTCTCTTAAAATTCCAAAAGTTGATCAAGTCATCCTCTCAAATATTTCTCTCTCTAAGAAAGAAGACGAAGACTAAGGTTTCAAGGTCAAGCCTCTAAATCCTCCATTAATTGCAAGCTTTTGGCCTCAAGGTATAATGGTCTTCACCTATGGAGCTCTTTCCTCCATAGGGTTCCTAAATCTCTAATTTTGTAAAGGTAGATTTTCCAACCAAATCAGGGTTTTATTCAATTGCCATGGGTTCTCTTCAATGTTGATCCAATTGATTGTTTTATGTTTTATTATGCATGAATTGAAGTAATTTCATGCTTCTAACTTGAATTCCCATGAACCCATGATTAACCCATATTTTCTAGATTATGATGATTAAAGGTGGATTTTGAACTATGAAAGATGAATTTATGAAGATATGCATGTTCTTAGAAAAATTGATGAAAATGATTTAAGATTGCTTTGAGAGTGAAACATAAATATTGTTGTTGTTGTGAAAGGATTTCTCACATATTACTCAATACATGAATGTGAAAGGGTTTTCTCACATAAAGGATTATTAGAGTTGAAAGGTTTTCTCAACTAAACTTTGAATGAATAACTAGGAGCTATTCTAATGAACTTAATCTTGGATTGGCTACTTGATGTGCCCTTTCATGGATTATAAGACAAGAGGCGATTACCCATGTCCCATAATGATAAGACAGGAGGCGATTACCCATGTCCCTTAACGGTAAGATGAGCATGATTGATGACTATTCCGTGAGAATTATGCTTAGCACCGAGTGGACAAGTGGCGATTACCCGTGTCCTATAACAATGTGCCGCCATAGGATGATTGTCTTAGATAGACATTAGATAGTGTATCCACTTAAGCTAGAATTTTATGGTTCTTACCTTGGCAAGTGAGGACATCCCATTTCGGTGTGGGATAGACACTAAATTCCACGTTATAGCTCTCATGGTCTCTATGTTGATTAAGGTTAACTCCCACAATAATGATAACCTAAGGTTATTTCTAGAAGTATCTCACATGTGTTCCAAGATGATTTTTACTTGCATTGACCATGATCATGATTATGCTTCTAACCTCTTATCTTATGTTTTAACTTGGTCTTTGCATGTCATGAAAAGTCCTTTTTACATGATTTTATAACTCTTATGCATTGCTATCATACTTGATACATTCTTTGTACTATCGCATACTCTTGCCTTCATTGTTTCCCAAATGTAGGGTCCGATGCTCCGATTCCGCATCCTCGTGGCTAGTGCTCACATTAGTAGATTTGAAGATTGGTGAGTCCTCATGTTCTGAGGATCGAACCCTTTATTGCTTATTGTCTTTACTTTTCAAGATTGTATGTGATGTAAGGGTTACATCCCAATCACTCTTGATGTACTAGATGACTTTGAGACTATGTTAGATTTCCCTCTACATTTTTGACCAACTCTTTATGATATAAACTATCTTTTGAACTCTTTAATTCTATTATCTTGTATGATGTATGCTAAGTGGCTTGTGTAGGGCCTCTGGGGTCCTATACGCCATGTCACGTCTAGGGTGTACCTTGGATCGTTACACGATAACAAGGAGGGCAAGTCTAAATTATAAGCCACCTTGCCTATCCGCCTCAATACTTGATAAGGACCAACATAACATGGACTAAGCTTCCATTTCTTCCCAAACCTCATTACACCCTTCATAAGAAGTAAACCCAATTATCAACATCATACTGAAGATGTCATCGATAAATACAATCACAAACATGTCCATATATTGTCTAAACACTCTATTCATCAAGTTTATAAATGTGGTTTGAGCATTAGTCAAACCAAACGATATTATCAAAAACTCATAATGACCATACCAGGTTCGAAAAGTTGTCTTCGGAATGTCACTTTCGTTCACCCTTAATTGGTGATAACTCGACCAGAGGTCAATCTTGAGAAGTAACTTGCTCCTCGGAGTTGATAAAAAAATCATCAATCCTTGGAAGAGGATACTTATTCTTAATAGTAACCTTGTTCAATTGCCGGTAATCAATACACATTCAAAGTGAACCATCCTTCTTATGAACAAACAAAACTCGAGCACCCCACGGAGAGATAATTGGTTGGATGAAACCCTTATCCAATAAATCATTCAATTACTCCTTTAATTCCATAAGTTCTACCGGAGCCATATGGTAAGGAGGAATAGATATAGGTTGCGTATCTGGGAGAAGGTCAATACCAAAGTCTATTTTCCTTTGGGAGGAACATATAGATCATTGGGAAACACTTTCAGAAACTCATCTACAACGAGGACCGACTCTAGAATAGGGGTTTTGGAATTCGTATCCCTAACCTAAACAAGATGGTAAATGCAACCCTTAGAAATCATTTTTTCAGCTTTAAGACAAGAAAAAAACTAACCCTTAGGCATAACATTTCCCCCTTTCCACTCTAGGATGGGCTCATTTGGACTACTCGGATTCTACAATCAACAGAAGCATAACAAGAATGAAGCCAATCCATACCAAGAATAACATCGAAATTCAACATATCAAGCTCTACAACACAATAGATTCTATATGAAGCCTATCCATACCAAGGAGACGGGACAATTTCTATAGACTCTCTTAGCCACAATAGATTCAACAATAGGAGTAGAGACAGAAAAATGATCTAACAACACTTCCAGAGAAATATCAAATCTCATATCCACATATGGCATCACAAAAGACAAAGTAGCACCGGGATCAAGCAAATAATAAACATCAAGATTAAAGGCTTTCAACATACCGGTAACTACATCACGAGAACCCTCTTGATTATGTCAAGTTTGAAGTGCATAGAATCGGTTTTGTTTTGGATCACTTGAACCCAAACCACTACCTGTAGATTGCCTACCATCTCTTCCTTTAGTAGAAATCGACGGAAAATCCCTCATCTTGTGACCACTCTTACCGCAACTAAAGCAACTATCCGTACCAGCTAAACATTTACTATCATGATTCCTTCCACACCTAGCACAAGTAGAAAAAGAAGAGCCACCACCATTTCCTCTTTGAGGCTTAGGGTTAGACATCCTATCATTGTTGAACTTCAGAACTGGAGAATTGAGGAACCTTGATTGGAAAACATTTTTTGGAATCTAGAACGACCATGTCCATCAGACCTCGAACATAAAAAGTCACCATCACCGGTCTTTACCCTCTTTGCCTCCCTAGATCTTTCCTTAAGCTTCTCATCTTCAATTTGTTGAAAATGTGTCATCAAATGGGAAATATCCATTTTCTTAATGAGCATGGTGGTATGACATTCCTTAACAACCATTTTGGACACATCCGAAACAAACATACTCATCCTTGCCCTAGAATTGGCAACCATATAAGAAGAATATTTGGACAATTTTGTAAATTTCAAAGCATACTCTTTCACACTCATATTCCCTTGAAGAAGGTTAATGAACTCAAGTATTGGACTCCGTCATCTCAAGGGGAAAGAACCTATCAAGGAAAGCAACCTTAAACTTCTCCCAATCAAGAGGATCCGCATCCACTGCCCTCTCTTCCTTCCGTTTACTGAACCAAACTTGAGAAACACCCTTAAGTTGATAAGCGGCTAATTCCACCTTTTCCACCGGCGTCACTCCCATGATCACGAAAACCTTATACACCCCATCAATGAACTCTTGAGGATCTTCCTCAACCTTGGAACCATGAAACTTCAAAGGATTCATTCTAGTGAAGTCCCTCACTCTAGTTTCTGCCGTACCCACATTTGGGTTCATGGGAGAATTAGCCTCCTTATTTGCTTGAGCCTCCATAGCTTGAGCCAACATTTCAAAAGTGGCTCGGAAATCCGCATAAGTCACTTGTTCGGCCAAAGGGCCGGCCTGAACTTGAGGAGCTTCTTGCTCCACATTCTTACCCACATTTCTTCTAACGTATGCTCTTCGAGGGGCCATATCCTGAAAAGAATCAGATAAGGATTAGGAGAGAGACATATAGAGTTACACTCTATATCACAACTTTAGAATGATGAAAAATGTAGAATTTCCTAAACATCTTATAGCCTCTTATTTATAAATGTGACGCATATCACACTCATGAACAAGACTCTACTTGACATGGCTTCTGAGATATCCTAGGACCTTTCTAAATCTTGTGCTCTGAATACCACGTTTGTCATGACCCAAAGTATACCCTAGGCATATCCTTCAAGTTCTAAAACTACAAGGGTTGGAAATATAGATAACTGATATTTAAACTACTGGTCCGTCATGGTGGTAGCTTTCAAGTGGAGATATTCTAAAGTTTTATGACCATTCAAAATATCAATTGTGCATTGCAACAATTCAAGAGTTCAATTGCCAATTCTAACCAGCGATCCACATGACTGTGACAAGGAAATTCTCGAGGATGAAGTTGTTGGAGGCAACGCATTTCAATTCTAAGGTTTTGCTTGACATAGGGCCGCAAGGAATCATCAACGAATTTTAAAAAAAATCCTCCAAATTTTTGTAGTGGTTGGAATGAAGGATCACATCAGGTCAGCTTCTCCATATTAAATTCCATGTCTTAGACAAGACACAAGTTTGAGCTTCTTCTTCGAGCCTATTTGAACGAACCCAACGTAAGATATCATGAATTATATATACATGCAGCTCTGATATTCTATCCTCTCCAACAACAATATTTTCCATAGTTTAAAGAACAACTTAAACTCTGATAACTGGCCGCTTTACATTACCATCTTACAACAACCACAAGGTTTGTATATTTAACCAGTTCTCTAAAACTTCAACTCCCTTAAACTTCTTAATCAACCTATCATCAATAAAATTATGTGAGCTTCCAGGGTCAACCAATATGTTTAGAGGACCATACTCAGTATAGCCCATGATTCTAAGTGTACTGACCCCTGGATACCATTAGGAGCATGTACAAATATTCACAATTTTGTTCATGTCCCTCCTCCTCTTCACAGTTATCCTGATCCTCCTGCACTTCTAACATTTAGTCTTCCTCCCAATCCTCATCCACCTCTAACAAATATAGTTTTTGGTTAGAGCTGCACCTATGACCAGTCACAAACTACTCATCACAGAAGAAACACAAACCCATCTACCTTTTATCACTCATCTCAGCAGGTGTGAGCCTTCTTGAAGTTTTCCAGTTTAGACTCACAGAGTCGTCCTTAAATGGTTGGCCTTCCCATTTTCTTCCTGCTCCCTTGGAGAATGAGTTATAGTTCCCTGCCCTTGACAGAGAACCCCTGCACCATATAGGCATGATCTAGTCAACTTCAACTGGGAGTTTATTACCTGAGCCTCAATGTTCCTTTCTTACTGATAAGCTTGTGGTGAAGAATAAGGCCTATGATTCTCAACAGTAAACCCAATCTCAGGTTTCAAACCAGTAATAAAAGCACTAATAGCATACTTAAGGAGAACAACCAATCAGGTCATAATCCTATCAAACTCTTTTCGATACTCATCAACCATACCAACCTACTTGACTATTTTAAGTTTAGACATAGGGTCAGCATACTCAGCCCCAAATCTGTCCATTAGAGCATAAAAATACTCCTCCCAGGTAGGGTAAGGTAGATCTACATTTTTTAGATAAGCAAGATTCCATTCTATATCAATATCATCAAAATGAATGTATGCTACTTTAACCTTCTGATTGTAAACTACCTTATACATCGAAAACTATTGCTCCATTCTATAGCTATACATGCTCTAAGATTAGTTCCATTAAACCTAGCAAATTCCATTTGGTGAACCTGGTCACTGATTTGTTTCTTGAGAAGTTTCCAAGTGATGCTCCAAATGATACTCCTCCTTGAGGTCCTACAATATGTGGTCCTTGATTCATCCCTTGTGCAGTATGTCCTTGAGGTGTGGTTTCTTCCATATTAGCTTGAAAATGAGGCACAGACCCCTACCCAAAAGGATTCATTCCTGGTGATTGTTGCATCCAATAGTTGTGATTCATCCAAGCAAAAGATTTTTCATGTGTGTGTGCTTGCACGTGCGCGTGTGCGTGTGCGTGTGCGTGTGTCTGTGTTTAGAATTAAGTTGGAGCTAACCACGTTTGTTCCTTTTTAGTTATTTTCATTATGATATAGTTTATTTTTTATGTTTGGATATCTATAATTGATATACTTTTAAGTATCGTGTTTTACATTTTTACTTGTGATTTGTATTAAAAAGTGTGTGTATATATATATATATATATATTATATTTTAATTTTATTTTATTTTTTTCAAATTACAAATATAACTTTGTTATGTTTCTAATTATTGACATAACCAATTAACCGAACCAAAAAAACTCAAACCAAATCAAATTTATTTTGATTCGGATTGGGTTACACTTCTTCAAAACCAAAAACCAAAAATTCCAAATCGAATAGTACAAAACCAAACCAAAAAATTGAATGCACACCCCTACCTTGGACCCAAAAATAGTTTTTTGCATAACTAGTTTTAGTGTGTTGTGCCATGTTGTGTGCTATTTTTTTTTTTAATGCTTGGTGCACTGTGCCATATAGTATGCCTGAGGCCCCTTGTTCTACTCTATGAAGTTTTAGGAGAAAATAGCCAAATGTCCCATCAATCTATTACCGGATTTCTAACAAAATATCTATACTTTACGGGGTCCTATTACCCTCTTAGACTATTTCAAAATGGAATTAATTTCACCCTAAAATGTTATACCTAGATTTATTGTGTGAAGTAAAACGTACACACCAACCCATGTTTAACATGTGTATTTTCTATTTAAATTTATTTTTATTTACTTTCTTTCTCATTCTTCTTCTTTTCATTAACCTCAATTATTTTTTCACCATTAAAACAACATCAAAGCTTCTTCTAGTGATAGCTAAAAATTCAAAAGAGGATCAGATTTTTGAAAAATCTTATCAAGAATCTTTATCTAATGATAAATCTGAATAAAAATTATTAATAGATATTGTTAGAAATACAAATTGATCAAATGGGTTAAATTAAAAAATCAACATTTCTACCGAAGATGAACAAGACATTGAATTTATTTTATTTCTTTCTCTAATTGTAAATTGTGTGTAAATAAAATTACATATCTAATGTTTGTTTTTGGGCAATTCGAAAGATTGATTTGTATATGTGAAAAAGATGAAAAGTGAGGTAAATAATGAGATTAAAAAGTTGCCGATAAATTCATCTTCTTAGTTCTTTAGCTTTCTCTTCTCTATCGATTATTTCCTTGCCGTCACCAGCTCTATCAATTTTTCGGTGGTGGAAGTGTTAAGACTGTTGTTTCTTCTTCACCATGGAAGTGGGTGAAAAAAACTAATTACCTCCATAAAAGGGGAGGCAATTTTATTTTAAGAAATAAAAAAATTAAAAAATAATAAAATATATAAATTATTTAATTATAACAGAAATAAAATAATTTTTTACATGTTTATTGCTTCTCACTCTCTTAAAGAGAGTGAAATGTACTATCTGTGCTAACTCAGCACTTAAGGGGTTATTTATTCCACTTTAAAATAGTCCAAGGGTGTAATAGGCCCCCCCGTGAAGTATAAGTGTAGTTGGGAATCTGCTAATAGGTTGGGGGGTTATTTGTCTATTTTCTCAAGTTTTGGCCTTGTCCATTTTCCCTTAGTAGAAATTCTTACCTGATTTCGCTCTCACACGCACGCATGCACACATGCACGCACGCACGCACGCACGCACACGCGCGCACGCACAGAGAGAGAGAGAGAGAGTAAGATCATTTCTCGTATTTTCTTTGTATTTGTATTTATATTTATATTTTTTTGTTATTGTTATTTTTGATTTTTTTCTATGTAAAAAAAGGGAAAATGATCCAAATATATCCGAACTTTGATGAAAATTATTGTAATAATCTCAAACTTTGGGCGGATCCTATTACTCCCCTGCACTATTTAATAGTGTATTTTAAAGGTATATATGTGTTCAGCTGGACCACTTACTCAGTTAATCGTAAGTGATTGTCTCACAAGTGCCATTTAATTAATTAAATTAGTCAATTAGTTTAATTAATTAATTTTAAGAAATTAATTTGGACATTTGATAAATTAAAAAGTCAAAAAAGGTGGTTGTGTATTCAATTGTTGACCTTCCTCTTTCCCAAACCTTTTTCATCTATCAAATATGACAAAGGGTCTCATTTTTCTTCACTTTTCTCAATCGTGTTTCTAAATTTATCGTGGTAACGTGGATGTGTGATAGTTCTTGATAGTGTGGCTGAAATCGTGGATGTGTGATGGTTCTGGTGTTCCTTAACCTGCATTTCTGAATTAGTAACCTGCATAACTTGAAGGTTAGTCCTTTTTTTCCATGCATTTCTAAATTAGTAACCTGCATATTAGTCCTTTTTTCGTGTCATCTAACCTTAAAATTGATTTTTTCATCAGAAATTATCTAAAATTTGGTTACTATTGATGTTATTGTTGATTTGAAGTCATAATATTTTGGGTTTGTTGATAAATTAGTGATTTTTACTAGTCAAATTTTTTGTCTTGTCGTTGTGACTAATTACAATATACTTTCATTATGTTTGAGTTGTTTATGGATACCACTTGTATGAGTAGATAAATTAGGTGTTTTCCTAGGCTAAATAGAATAATCCATTTTCCCCAAATTATTTGATTTGTAAGAATTGACTGTATTTTTGAATTTCTAATATTTATGTAATGTGAATGTGACATAATTTTATAAATGGGTGCTTTTACATATATAACAATAAAATATTATCATGGTGGAATTTTGAACAGTAGGAGTCGAAAACCATTATATGAGGGTAGAGAAATCACTGAAATATTCGATATGGATGTGGATAGGATGTCCTAATTTGAACTAACTAATGACATTAAAGAGCTAAGGTATACTACAAATTGCATATTTTATGTTAGGCCACCTAGAAGTGACTTCCTATTAGATATACAAAGTGATGGGACATTTTTAAACTTTCACAATGCTTTGATGATGGGATTGTTGAGGCATATTTTTGTCACATGGCTGATCAAATGGATGTCCCCATTAGTTTATTAGAATACACTCCTACCAATGAGAAATCTTTTGGTGCTTTTAATAAGGGGACAAGGGGGACAATGAAGGGGATAGGGTTGTTCATATTAATGAATATACTGAGTTTGCAGCAGCAACTACTTAACCAGTAGCTTCTCAAAATTCTGCAGCTGCTGAAACTGATACTATTGGACCTACTCAAGCATCAACTACTGCATCTACTGAGCGTGTTGTTGCTGAACTAACTCAACCAGCAGCTAATCCAAGTGCCGCACCTGTTGAGACTGAATTTGTTGTTGCTGATGACGACAATCCAATGCTAGATTTTGACTAGTCAACTGAAGATAGTTTAGATTCAGACCATCAAGATTTATTCAATGAAGGTGATGCTAAATATGAAATTTATTTCCATGAAAAAAATATAAACTTGATGGTTGAGAGGAGCTCATACCAAAGGAGGAAGAGAAGAGAAAGAACGCCAAATGACCAAGAAGAAGTTTCAGTTGCTGAAGTTGGTCCAGATTTAGGTTTTGATGAGACTGAACCTGTTGATAAGAGTTTAGAAGGTAAAGTTGTTGGGGATGATTCTGAGTATTGTCGTTCTGATGCATATAGTATTAAAGGTGATTCAGATGATGAGACAAGGAGGGATAGAAGAAGGGTAGTTTCTGATAAAACTTCCGAAAAGGTTGTGTGGTAGTTGGGTATGGTTTTTGAGAATGTAAATGATTTTAGGGATGTTTTTATGAAATATTCACTACAAAAAAGTGTCCAGTTTGAAAAGTTCACTAATAAGCCCAAAAAGGTTAGCGTCAGATGTAGGGAAGGGTGTCCTTGGTTGTTATATGCAAGTCTTGATAGAGCTGTCAGTAACTTTGTGATTATAACCTACTATCTCAGGCATATGTATGTCAAGACCAAATTAAATTAATGTGCATTGCCAAGTTCTTGTATAAGCACTTCAATGAAAGACTCAGTGAGCAATCAAACATTAGAATTTTAAAATTTCAACAGTTGATAAGAATAGAGTTGGGAATACATGTTGGAAAGACAACAAGATAGAGAGTACTACAGGAACTAATGGGCAATCATGGGAAGGAGTTTGGTAATTTTTTTTTTACTATAGGGATGAATTGTTGATGACTAATCCAGGTAGCACTTGTGTAGTAAAAGTTAATGATTTTGAAGGTAGTGGTAAGATGTTTTTTTTCAAAGTTTCTATATATGTTTTGATTCTTGTAGAAAAGCTTTTCAGGGTGGACGTATAAAATGTATTGGCTTAGATGGATGCTTCTTGAAGGGAGTAACCAAAGGAAAATTGTTATTTGTTGTGGCTAAAGATGCCAATAATCATATGTTGTCTATTGTATGTGGTCTAGTAGAGTATGAGAATAAGAATACATGGACATGGTTTTTGAAATTGTTGAGAGAGGACTTGGGATTAGGAGATGACAAAGATTACACAATCCTTTCAGACATGCAAAATCTATATTTTTTTTGTTCATTTACTTATGTTTATTGCATGTTTTTTGTCACTGCAATAGTGATGTCTTTTTGTTCATTGCAGGGGCTTAGAGAAACAATCATGGATCTTTTATCAGAGGTGGAGCATAGGATGTGTGCAAGACACATCCTTGCTAATTGGGCAAAACATTGGAGAGGTTTGAAAAGAAGGAATCAATTCTGAAAATGTTCAAGAAACACCTTTGAGGGATAATTGAAGGCAAATCTAGCCCAAATAACATTTCTATGTAACAAAAATATTGTTCAAGATTTACTTCACTTTAATGTACAATCTTGGTGTAAAATGTACTTTAGGACTAATGTTAAGTGGGATAGCATAGATAACAATATGGATGAAAGCTTCATTTCTTGGATCTTAGCTCCAAGGCATAAAACCATTATAACTATGCTTGAAAAGGGTAAATGTAATGACTAGACTAGGACAATTCCCTCAATTTCTAGAAACATGGTGAACTGTCACGACTCAAAGTACACCCTAGATGTGACATGATGAGTAAGATCCCGAGAGGTCCTAAACAAGCTACTTGTCATAAGCATGTTGTAAAGAAATACAAGATATTATAAAACAACATAAAATCGAGATATAAGTCTCACGTCTTTAAGTCATAAAGGATACCAAAACATAGTAATAAGAGCATACGCGGAACATCAACTATGTCTGACAAAACCTCTATTAATCATAATATGGCTAGGACAAACACCTAAATCACGAATTAAGTCTAAAAGCTAAAAGTGACATCAAAAGTAATAAACTGATGAGTGTGATCTCGCCCTTGAACCATGAGGACTCACCAGTAGCACTGAGGAAGCTGAGCAATCCCGATCTAGCCACGACCGGGAGGAGAAACGTCAAATCCTATATTATGAAATAATATAGACACAATATGCATCAGTACTTTGAATGTACTGAGTATGAAAAAATGCATAAAACATAGACATAATATCATAAGGAGTTTAAAGCATGAAATGCATGACCAAGTAAAATATATTAAAGCTCAATAAGATAAATCATGAATCATGGGACAAGGTCAATGCACATTTGAAAATCATGAGAAAAATATAAGTCATAATCATTGAGGAAATCATAAATCATTTGAAGTAAAATCATAGTTCTTTTGTGGGATATTTTACCATTAACTGACATAAACCATGTGAGCTATAACATGAAATTTGATGTCTTTCCCACATCGAAAAGAGAATTGCTTCTAAAGACCGAACCTCTACTAGCAGTAGGACACGCATTCCAAAGTTCTCTCGGTGCTAAGTAAAATCCCAACATAAATAATCATAATCATAATCATATCATAATACTTGAAAAATTAAGAATCTAGTACTATCAATCCAATCATAAAACACACATCATAGAAATGCTCATGCAAAAATCATGATTTCATAACATTTTCATAAAGACACTTATCTAAGCATCTAAATCATGATCATCTTTCATAGTGAGAAAACCTTTCACAAATCATATTGATATTTTATCTAAAATGTATTCATAAATTCCTCAATTTAATGATGCATACATAAATTCATAATCATAACATAAATAAGCATGAGGTCATATGAAATTCATTGAAAAATATGTAATTGAATCAAATCATGCATAAATATCAATTATAGACAATTGAATCAAAAGAGGAATTGAGTTTCTTTTAGGACTCAATGGATGGAAGAGATACATTGGTGAAGTTTCCATATGCCTTGGTGATCAAAGCCCTAAAATGTAGAGAACAAACCTTAAGCTTTAGGAAACCCTAACATTTTTCCTTGAGAGCATTGAGAGAGAATTGGAGAAGATGAACTTGAGATTATTTGAGGTTTTGAGTGATTTAGGATGGAATGGGTAGATTTTAAGAGTAAAGGTAGCTATAGGACTTATTTTTATGGTCAAAATGATGTAGTTTAAGAGTTAAAAGGATGGAAAATGACCCAAATAACCCTTAACTAAAATTGTCGACCAATCTCTACAGTTGGACCTATGGTCTATAAGACTTTCTACGGACTATCCTGGTCAACCGTAGAACCTCTAGTGGAGCTCAACAATTGGCCAAGTTTCCACGAGACCCTTCCTGCGGGTCGTGGAACTTTCTACAGCCTGTAGCCCCTCTTCGTAGAATCCAAATCCAAAAAATCCTTCAAGTCAAACTTCATTTTCACAGGTACTTCCTACGGCCAGTACAACTTCCTACAAATCGTCTGTGGGTCCATAGACACTCATAATAGACTTGACATTTTCCAAATTCCAACCCAACTCCTACGACTACCTTCCTATGACCCGTAGAACTTTCTACGATCCGTAGGTAGGCTCATTAGAACCTGCACCAGAGCCTAAAATGCAACTTTTCCTTTCCAAAATCAACTTCCAATTGCCGAGGTGTTACATTAACCAACATTTCTCCAATGGCGTTGAGAGTACCAGAAAAAAAATAGAAAAGTCAATGAGATGTCATATTGATTCCAATCCATAGACAGGCTTTGAAATTTCTCTTTGGATCTTATGTCCATACTATTGAAAAAAATCATAGAAAAGTATATTATGGATGCTCAATGGAATACCATGTCCAAATGCCATTACTGACATCCTTTACACGAAATGGGAACCAATTGACTTTGTTGATAATTGAAATACATCGAAATGGTACCAGTCGTACTTAATACTAGAAGGATTTGGCAGAAATATGTAAAATTCGCTATAGTAAGGAGACTTATCTAAGAACCTACTATCATTACCTTCAACCATTGAACAACATGAACATGTGGCCTGATTCAAGAAATCCTCACGTGGAACCACTAGTTGTTAAATCTATGCCAGGAAGGCCAAAAAAGATTAGAAAAGGAGAGTCTTGGGAGATGCAAAAGTCTGGAAAATTTTCAAGGAAATGTGTTTTACATGACTTGTAGCACCTGCCAGAAAAAAAATCACAACAAAAGAACTTGTCCTTTAAAGCTATTTAATTTTACATGTTTTCCCTCATTTATGGTTTATATTTGAGTTATGTGACTTGTTATCTATTTGATGTTGTAAGATTATGTTGTTGTTGTACCAAATAATGAAGCAGGTACTTATAGGGCACCTCCTATACCTAGGGGAAGGCTAAAGAAGACAACTACTAGTGTTGAAGCACCTGCTACTGTCGGATCACCTTCTAGACCTAGGGGAAGGCAAGGAAAAACAAATGTTAATCCTGATGCACCTCTTAGAGCTGGGGAAGGCCACGAAAAATAACAAACAATGATTTTGATATTGAGGCACCTGGAAGAGGAAACGAACTGGTGAACATGTTTCAGCATCAACTATAGACAGAGGTATGGCTTTTTAGCCTATTGTAGCACCAGAAAGAGGCATGGAAAGAGTTCCTGCTACATCCACTTCCTCACCTGCAAGAGGAAGAAGCACATGCATTGGAATGGCTGCTACACCACCTATAAGAGGAAGAGGCATAGGCATTGGAAGGGCTGATACAACACCTGTAAGAGAAAGAGGCATAGGTATTGGAAGGGATGCTACATCCACTTCCTCGCCCGAAAGAGGAAGATGCATAGGAATTGGAAGGGATACTAAAACACATGTAAGAGGAAGAGGCATATGCATTGGAAGTGATGCTGCTACTATATCTTTCTTCACCTGCAAGAGGAAGAGGTAGGGGAAGGGGTGGTGCAACTATTCAAGCATAAGAAAGAGGCAGGGGTTTGAAAATACCTCTAAGTGACATACGAATGCCAAGGAGGGAATCTCTGTATGAGTGGTTTGAAAATACAACAATTTACACTACAAATGCTCCACTAAATCTACCTGCTACACATGTTCATTCTCAATGTAATGCAGTACCTAGTAAAAGGTCTAGAGCAGTTGGAATGCGAGTTTTTATTGCTGAAAGTGGTTTTATAACTTTGTTCCTACATATTACAACATGGACTCCCAAGTAGTAGGATACTACATAGTAGTTCTGAACAACCTATCTATTCAACTGATGTTACTGGGGACCTTGCTTTCAAACCAAGAACTGGAGTAAGGTGGAAAGGGAAAAAAACAATGACAACAAACTGGCTTGAAGTGATGAGGGATAATACGAGATTGAACAAAAGACAAAAAGTGGCTTCTTCACAATTCAAGCAATAATGGAAGTAGTGTTAATTTGTTGATAGCTTTTTTAGATCAAAGATGATGTAACATTGTTAATTGCGCAAGTTGTTTCGTCAAACAATGTAATTTAGCTTAACAAGATTTCATGTTTTGAAGTTGTGATGGTCCACTTGAATATCTATGTCAACTTGATGCGCTGATTTTATATAAACCAACTTATGTTACACTTGCTATTAATATTGGATGTTTCTGTCATTTGTGTTTATCATTTGTGCTTAGAATTTGTTTGTATAATTTGTGTTAACCATTTGTGGTAACACATTTGTGTTTACTCTTTTATTTTTGCACTTTATGTTTACACTTTCTGTTTGTACTTTATGTTCATTTATTAATTCAAACAATCAGTAAAAACATAAAATAAGGATATCACATTCAACACATAATCAAGTTCATTGACTTTAATCATACAAACTAGCAAACATAAACATTTAAAAACTTAAATCAATCCAAGAAAATGCATCAACTAGCTATTTTGATCAAAACAACAACATACATGATCTTGAATTTCTCTATTGAGGCTACAGTAGTTACTCCCTTTCTTCTTCACCTCAATCTATTTATCTATTGAATTTTCCATCAGCTCAACCTCTTCACAGTTCTTGAAAGAAAACACTCCTTTCCACTTCCTTCTCACTACATTGTTCTTCTAACTGGGTAAAAATAGATTGAGCTTCCATCTCCATAATTTCTCTATCATTGTAATCAGTAACTTCTTCCATGTCCTTCATTTTCTTCACATTTGAAATTAGTAGTTCATTCATGCCTTCACCAACTTTAGAATGATGAACTTAGATCGTTCATTAACCACATCATCCCTCCAATGAAAATATTTACACTTCTTTGATCCATAGTATGGGGAAGACCAAAATCTTCTATCCGACTTATTATCGGACCAAGAAGTTTTCAAAGGGAGTAGCAAACCGTGAAAGCATTGCACTTCCTCATTCACCTTTGGATCATCCTTATCAAAACAAATGTTATTCAAATCTAATTTTACCTCTTCCATGGCTAACCCTAACAAAAAAAAATTAAAAAATCAGATAAAATAAATTAGAAGCCCTAATTAAAAATCAAACATACAAGACAAACAATGCAATCAGAAATTAATAAGAATAATTCGTTAAAGCTTACCTCTTTGAGCTACAATGGTAATTTGTGTTTGAGTGAACAACGCTATGGGAAAGAAGAATTAGGTAAAGTGGTAAAAGAAATGGGTATAATTTAATGAATATTAGTTTCACGTTTATTGATACATGACAGTTAATGATAGGCTCATAAAGAATTATTTCATGTCCTACATGCCCGTCGTACGTGTTACGTATTTTAATGTGCGCGCGCATGCGCATGCGTGCGCGCGAACACACACACACACACACATGCTAGAACCATGGGACTAAAGGGTGCCTCACACCTTCTTCATTGTTAATAGAATTTCTTACCTAATATGTTGTTTTCGTAGACTAAAAAAATAAAGAGTTATATCCTTTTTAATTAGAAATTTATAAGGTGACTTGAAATATAAAAAAAAAAATCGATTCCAAATAATTTTATTTTATTTCAAAACACGCACATTTCAAAAAAGAAGAAGAAGAGGTGTGATAGATTTGACGACTCTGCTGGGTACTTTTTTTTTTTAGAATTTGAGCTTTGTATATTGATTTTGTTTGGCTTTATTTATTGATCAGATATATATATATATATATATATATATATTATGTTTGTTGTCTAATGCGTTGTTTGTTGATTTAGTACCTTGATGTTGTGTAATTATATATAAACTATCTTCTCTCGCGCACCCATTTGAGTCTCTTGAAACATCCATTATATAATGTGTGTGCGGATACGCTCCACAAGACTTCTACTTGAGATGAGTCAGTGTGCAGTTACGCTCTTGGTTTAGGATTTTAGTCACACATGTTGGGCGAGGTTAGACCACCAGTTAAATCAAAATAGCTCTACTATCGGAAAGCTAACCCTCCCCGACTCGAGTTGTTCGCTCGAGTAAGTTTGTCTAGATACCTTTTCCATATAGGGTGATAGACCTAGTAGAACAATCCACAAATAATATTTCTAGTAGGCTACATTTGTTTGTATCATATGCATTTGACCTAGCAGATACTCGACACAGGTGACGGGGCTGTTTAAGAGAGGCACCCACTCAAGACCTGTAACACCCTGAAATTTTTTAAGTCAAGCCCAAACCATTCTTGAATTGCGTATAAGGTCGTACTGAGTGACTCTTAATTTTTCTTAGGTGTTAAGGAAAATTCTTTAGTGTGGAAATGATTTTGGATATCGATTAAGGTCACTAGAATCCCCTAGCACAATGTTGAGTTGAAAGCTTCCTTACCGATTAAGTTTTGATGTAAGATTCTACTTAGGTCAACTTAAAACGACCATATCTCTTAGAATATAAAGATTTATGTAGCCCATAACCTATCAAATTAAAGGTCTTTAAATTATCTTTCCAACGCCACCAAGTTTGCATCATTTCACGTTTAGAGTAGAGAGTTATGATCATTTTACTAAATAATATAGTGGAGTTCCTTTTTAGCCGTGGAAAAATTCTAAATAAGGTAATTTTATTCTCCTTATACTACTAGGAAAACATTTGTCAAGCCCCGAAGCTACTCAGGACGCGGACACGGGACCTAGGATCACGAGTGACCCCAAGCTAACCCTGCTCTGGCTTATCATAAGCAAACTGAATATTCTATAACAATAAAACTGATGCGGAAGCTAAATCATGAAATGATGGGGCATACCCATTTCTATCTGAATAAATAATCTGAGAAGAGTTCAATAACAACTTAAGATGAAACTCAAAACTAAAGCTGAAACTAACTATGTCTGAAATAAAGCCTCTACTGACTAGAAATGTTGGGACATGCCCCAGCTAAATCTAGCAAAAAATGAAACTAAAAGCAAAGAAAGATACTTACGTCACTCGTCCTCGACGAATGAGGACTCACCACTGATGCTGTTGAACTGAAGATCGGGAACCGATCTATGCGTGATCTGGAAGCTAAGAACCTGAACCTACATCACGAGAAGATGTAGCGCAGAGTATGCGTCAGTACTTGAAAGTTACTGAGCATGCAGGATAGAGTAAAGCTGAACAATAATCATAACTGAACAAAGCAATAAGAGCAATGATATAATCTGAACTGAATGTAAATACAGAGATATACTGAAATACTGAGCTAACTAAATGCAATGACCAAGTACCTGATATGCTGAGTCTGAATACTAAACTGTAACTGATAACCTGGTCAATGCAATAGAATCTGACTGTACTGTGGGAGCTACTAATAACCGACATAAAACCACATGAGCTAAATGTGGTGTCTGATGTATACGCCCCATCGAGAGGACCCAATATACCCTACCATAAATATAAAGGCATGACTGGCGTGATCACTAAAATGATGCCCACAGAGGGGACTTACAACCTATGGAGGCACGTAGTTCTGGGACTATACGGGTACGCTGAACCCTAGTCCAACTCGGTGTTAAGTCTACTCCCAACTGAATATGTATATAACACATTATGACTGAATTCTGTAAAACATGGATAGCTCGATGTTCTGACATGCAAACTCTGAGAATGCAATAATTATATTTGATAATATGACATTCGTAAACTGAAGCATGTATATAACTGAAATAGCTAGCCTAGCAGGTGTAATTCATGAACTAAAGGAACTACATAGCTAGGGTTCTGAATTTCAAGCAAGAAACTGAGCAACAACATGATAATCTAATTTGGATCATTCTAACAGCTAAAATCCAACAATTTCTAACATTCAAGAAACCCTAGGTCTAGATAATATCAAGGGAATCAAGATTCTGACTGAATTCTAGGGACCTAATGGGTGAAAGAAACCCACTAGTGAAATCCTACATATCTGGTGACAAATTTCATGGAGAAATCTTTCAATTTCGGGATGGAACTGATGGAATCTTGCTGCGTTCTTGAACTAGGGTTCTTGACCTCTTTTTCCTCTTACGCTCTAATTTTTCTAAGTTTTTATGAATGATCTGACTTAGGGATGTTCTAGTTATGTTTCTAGGCTAAAACTGACCAAAACTACGTAGTTTAGGGGTCCAACGCATAAGAAAAAGACCAAAAGACCCCTGACTTAATTGCTGTCCGGAGCCACTGACGGACGGGACCGACGGACCGTGGATGGACCGATGGTCCAGGCTGGTCAACCGTCGATGGGGACTTGAATTCTGGGGGTCTGAACCACGGCCTGGACCACTCACCGTGGTCTGACCTATGGTCCGTAGGTCCTGGCTTGGCCAAAATTCCATGGCCTTCTAGGGAGGAGCTACAGGTGGCCATCCCGGACCCCACCTACGGTCCGTGGGTCACTCTACGGTCTGTAGGTGGCACCGTTGGTGGCACCTGCAACTTCTAAAATTTTGCATTTCTGGTCTATCTAGGATACAGGGTGTTACATTATCTCCCCTTTGGAACATTCGTCCTCGAATGAAGACTAAACTAGCTGAAATGGAGGGAAGGAGCTGCAAACCCTACCACAAAAATACTAAAACTGATTTCTAACTGAACTAAGTTCCAAGAACATGCAAATACGCTAAAAATGCAAGTACAAACTGAAGGAACATGATACTAAGACTGAATTTGCGCATGGATGACTGAAAAACCGAAGAGGAACTATTACCTCAAGCTGGAGTGGAATCATAAGGAAAGAGATGAGGATACTTGGCCTTCATGGCTGCTTCTGCTTCCCAAGTAGCTCCCTCTACGGACTGACTCCTTCACAAAACCTTAACTGAAGCGATTTCTTTGTTTCTCAACCTCCTAACCGGACGGTCAAGAATCTCAACTGGTACATCCTCATAAGAGAGACTATCTTTCATAGCCACACTCCCTAATGGCACTATGGATGCTGGATCACCCACAAACTTCTTCAATAACAAAACGTGAATGACCGGATGCACTGCTGCTAATTCTGCAGGCAACTCTAACTCATAAGCCACTTTACCAATCCTTTTTAGGATCTTATAAGGGCCTACATATCTAGGACTGAGCTTCCCTTTCTTGCCAAATCTCATCACCCCTTTCATAGGTGACACTTTCAGAAAAACCCAATCATCAACTTGGAACTCTAAGTCCCTTCTCCTTACATCTGCATAAGACTTCTGATGACTCTGGGCTGTCTTAAGTCTATCTCTAATGAGCTGTACTTTTTCCATAGCATCATGAACTGAATTTGGTCCTATCAAGGCTGCTTCACCTACTTCAAACCAACTAACTGGAAATCTACATCTACGCCCATACATTGCCTCATAAGGGGCCATCTGAATGCTGGAATGGTAGTTATTATTGTAGGCGAACTCTATAAGAGGAAGGTGATCATCCCAACTACCTTTGAAGTCGATCACACAAGCTCTCAACATGTCCTCTAAGGTCACAATGGTACGCGCTGCCTGACCATCCGTCTGCGGATGAAACGCTATGCTAAGATTAACCTGAGTACCAAGACCTTTGTGAAATGACTTCTAGAAATGAGAGGTAAACTGAGGACCTCTATCTGAGATGATAAACAAAGGAATCCCATGCAACCTGACTATCTCATTAATTTAAAGCTTGGCGTAGTCCTCCACCGAGTCTGCAGTCTTAACAACCAAAAAACGTGTAGACTTAGTAACTCTATCTACTATCACCCAAATGGAGTCATGCTGTCTGCGAGTACGAGGTAAACCTGTAATGAAGTCCATGATGATCACTTCCCACTTCCAAGTAGGAATGTTGTTCTCTTGAGTCATACCCCCTGGTTTATGATGTTCTACCTTCACTTGCTGACAATTGGGGCACTTAGCCACAAAACCTGCTATATCCCTCTTCATGCCATTCCACCAAAAGACTTCCCGCAGATCACGGTACATCTTAGTGGCGCCTGGATGAAAAGAATACCTGGAGTTATGGGCTTCTGCAAGAATCTGCTATCTCAACTCACCCACCTTAGAAACACATACTCGACCCTGATAGCGAAGCACACCATTTCCCCCTTGGGAGAACACCTCAACTCTCTGCTGGTGGACTGCACCTTTTAGTTGAAGCAATATTGGATCACTGTCTTGCTTTTCCTTAACCTCCGCTACCAATGAAGATTCTGACCCATTCTGAACTGTTACACCATCATCTGATATGCTCATAAGGTGAACTCCCAAGAGAGCAAGCCTGTGAACATCCTTTGC
>JAJONR010002422.1:0-65557 GCA_029582245.1 Solanum etuberosum | reverse complement strand
TATATATATATATATATATATATATATATATATCTTGGTTGTGGAATTGTGGCCCATTGTTTTGATAGAAAATGGTTTTGACCCAAATTTTAAAATTTTACCACCTCTTTGTATGTGATTGTGGATGTTCTTGTACAAATTTGAGTATCAGTTGTGGTCAATACCGATGACTTGAATAGTGCTCTTAATTGAATAAAATGAATGTGCGGCTATGATGATGCAAACGAAGTTACATAGGCAATATGTGAACTTTGAGCATATTGTTGTGACCAGACGATTATCGATGAAGTCTTTTGTGATGAACATTACACGCTAGCTAGAAAGTGTGGAGTCTTGTTAGATAATTGTATCAATGACTTGTGTGGTGAGATAGTATTGAACATCATGCTTGATAACACCTAGAACTTTCCCCGTTGGTCTGATTGATTGAGTGATGCAAGTAATAGACATGATCTTAGGCAAATTTTTTGAAGAGTAAGCCTATTTGACAACATACGTCTTTGTGGCAAACCATATGAGAAGTGAGAACCTTGCTTGGCCCCTTTTGAGCCTAACCTTTTCTTAGAAGAAACTTGAACAATTGTGACCTCTTTTTACCCCTTCACCCATAACTTTCATGAAGAATGGTTTGTGTGAATAGCCAACTTAGGCCAAAAGCCTAAGTTGGGGGTGTGGTGAAAAAGAAGGAGAATCAAGAAGTGTGAAATATTCCCCCGAGTTGGATTGTTTGAAAAATAATGGAACCCTCCATATAAAAAAAAAAGAAAAGAGAAAAAGAAGAAGGAAAAGAAAGAGACTGAAAAAGAGAAAAAGTTGTGAAAATAGCAAAATAAATGGGGTATCTAGTGATTAATGTCTAGTGGAATAATGGGGTGGATTATGATAATGTTTGAATGAGAAAGAGAAGGAGAAAATGATTTTCAAGCCATACTTCATGAAGGTGGGAGCCACTAAGCCTAAATTGCCATAACTTTACACTCAGCCTCATTACAAGCCATAAAAAGACCTTTTTGATCTTGAGTGAGCTGAAACGAATGTTGATTGGAAAATAAGGGCAAGCCTATGGGTGAAGTCATGCATGTTTTCATCTTTGTGAGTGTGAGAGTTGTATGTGATTCCAAGACTTTAAATTGTTGAGAAATTTTGTGTGAATATGGAATCATCTATGTTGCGAGGGCATTTAAATACATTTGTTGAGCTTGAACTTGCATTTGAAGCAAGCATTGTGAGCTTGGGCACTCTTGATGATGGTGAGTCACAATTTGAAACTTTTAGAGCACAATTGACCATTGTATGAGTAATTTGAACCTTGTTGTGGGCATTTATGTTGAGTCTTATGCATCACTATTTGTAGGCATCCTTGTTGAACTGATTGATCTTGAGTTTTACTTGAGGGAAAGCAAAAGTTTAAGTTGTGGGTGTTGATGAGTCTGAAATTTCGACTCATTTAGGGCTTTGTTTTGATAGTATAGGTGTCCTCAAATGCCTAATTTATGCTCTAAACTGATGTTAAAGTGTTGATTTGTAGCTATGAAGGCTAAAGAGCAAGGCAAGGACATGACAGGACAAAAAGGAACTAAAAACCTGAGGAAGTGAAGAAATGCAATCCTGCTGATCGCCAAGACCACTAGGTGCACCGCCGAGTGGCTCTTTAGCTCGCCCAAAGTTTCAGCATGCCAGCGTTGTGGAAGAACCAAATTGGCGACAGAAATGGGCAGTCGGCGAATCACCAATCGACTCCGCGATGGCAACTTTGATCGCCCAAAGTTAAAGGACCTGGGATGCTGAGTACCAATGCAAAATGGCGATGGAAGAGAGCAAAAGGCGGATTGCCGAACCACTCGGTAAGGCGCGACTTATTCCACCTAGTGGACTTTCAGGCCAAAACGCAGTCAACTATAAATTGAAATTTAAAAGGAATTTGGAGGGGTTCCCAGAAATTTCTGATCCCCAAGTTTTAGAATTAGAGTTTTCTCTTAGTTTTTCAGTTCTTATTGTAGACTTTGAGGATTTCTAAGCTTTATTTTGAGGATTTGCAAGTGGGTTTCTAAATTTAACCATTTTGGAACATTATAAAGGCTTGGAAACTCTTACCCAGCTGATGGCCAATCGAGTTGGTAACTGTTTTTACCTTTTTACGATGTTTAGCTAAAACTCCAATTCTTGGGGTGTGATCATGTGATTATGGGTTGAATTAGCTTATGGGTATTGTTATTTACTGATTTTAATGCTTGATTGAAGTGGGTTTAATCGTTAGTTGTGTATGAATATATGAATTGTAGTTGCAAATTCAATTCTAGTCTAGAGTTCTAGGCTTACTTGAGAGAGAAGTTTTAGAATCTAAACTTTTGATTAATGATTGAAGTCATCGGGTTGATATGGGTTTAGCTCGAAAGAGTAAATCCTAAATCTGATTCTACCCATCTAGCTCGAGAGAGTGGATGAATTAAGGTGTGGGATGTTTTTATTTGCTAAGCTTGTTGATGTTTGAAAAAATCACTTGAATCGGGGTAATTGTTCGAGAGAAAACTATCTTACCTATAGTCTAGCCTACCCACTGATATTTAGCTATTTGTTAGTAATTTCAATTACCCGTACAGTAAAATTTTCCTATAATCGATCACATCCCAAAAATTCCTCTCTATATTATTATTTTCCTCGTGTTTGATTATGTTGTAGCTGCTAATTGACAATCTAAACCCCCCATCTAACAATCGTTGTCACACCCTTAGATTTATTTACATGTTTGCGATAATTTCTATTACTATAACTGAATAGACCACTTTATAACTTTGTAACTGAATTTAAACAAGTACCGCTCCCTGTGGGTTCGACCCCAACTCTTAGTTGGGTTTTATACTGATTAACGATCGTCTACACCTAGAATTGGATGAGGTGTATTTGAGACGTCTACCTTTTTGTGGGTTGTTTTGTGAGTATTGATCTCAATTGTTGTTTTGTGAATATTGAGCTTATTGGGTTATATATATATATATATCCTGGTTGTGGAATATCGATGACTTGAATAGTACTCTTAATTGAACAAAATTAATGTGCGGCTACGATGAGGCAAACAAAGTTACACAGGCAATATGTGAACTTTGAGCATCTTGTTGTGACTAGCCGATTATCGATGAAGTCTCTTGTGATGAACATTGCAGGCTAGCCAGAAAGTGTGGATTCTTGTTAGATAATTGTATCAATACCTTGTGTGGTGAGATAGTATTGAACATCATGCTTGATAACACCTAGAACTTTCCCCGTTGGTTTGATCTATTGAGTGATGCAAGCAATAAACATGATCTTAGGCCAAAATTTTGAAGAGTGAGCCTATTTGACAACATACCTCTTTGTGGCCAACCCTGTGAGAAGTGTGAACCTTGCTTTGCCCCTTTTTAGCCTAACCTTTTCTTGGAAGAAACTTGAATAATTGTGACCTCTTTTTACCACTTCACCCATAACTTTCATGAAGAATGGTTTGTTTGAATAGCCAACTTAGGCTAAAAGCCTAAGTTGGGGGTGTGGTGGAAAAGAAGGAGAATCAAGAGGTGTGAAATATTCCCCCGACTTGGATTTTTTGGAAAATAATGAAACCCCTCCATATAAAAAAAAGAAAAGAAAAATAAGAAGGAAAAGAAAGAGACTGAAATAGAGAAAAAGTTGTGAAATAAAGTTGTGAAAATAGCAAAAGAAATAGAGTATCCGGTGATTCATGTCTAGTTGAATAATAGGGTGGATTATGATAATTTTTGAATGACAAAGAAAAGGAGAAAATGATTTTCAATCCATACTTCATGAAGGTAGGAGCCACTAAGCCTAAATTGCCATACCTTTACACTCAGCCTCATTACAAGCCATAAAAAGACCTTTTTGATCTTGAGTGAGTTGAAACGAATGTTGATTGGAAAATAAGGGCAAGACTATGGGTGAATTCATGCATGTGTTCATCTTTATTAGTGTGAGAGTTGTATGTAATTTCAGGACTTTAAATTGTTGAGAAATTTTGTGCGAATATGGAATAATCTTTGTTGCGAGGGCATTTGAATAAATTTGTTGAGCTTGAACTTGCATTTGAAGCAAGCATTGTGAGCTTGAGTACTTTTGTTGATGGTGAATCACAATTTGAAACTTTGAGTGCACAATTGATCATTGTATGAGTAATTTGAATCTTGTTGTGTGCATTTATGTTGAGTCTTATGCATCACTATTTCCAGACATCCTTGTTGAACTGATTGATCTTGAGTTTTACTTGAGGACAAGCAAAAGTTTAAGTTGGGTGTGTTGATGAGTCCGAGATTTCAACTCATTTAGGGCTTTGATTTGATAGTATAATTGACCTACAATGCCTAGTTTATGCTCTAAACTGATGTTAAAGTGTTGATTTGTAGCTATGAAGGCTAAAGAGCAAGGCAAGGACATGACAGGACAAAAAGGAACTAAAAAGTTGAAGAAGTGAAGAAAAGCGATCCTGGTGATCGCCAAGACCACTCGGTGCACCGCCGAGTGGCTCTTTAGCTCGACAAAGTTCCATTATGACATCCCTGGGAAGAACCAAGTTGGCGACAGAAATTTGGGCTTTCGGCTAATCGTCGATCGACTCCACGATGGCAACTTTGATCGCCCAAAGTTACAGGATCTGGGATGCTGAGAACCAATGCAAAATGGCGATGGAAGAGAGCAAAAGGAGGATCACCGAACAATTCGGCGAGGCGCGACTTATTCCGCCAAGTGGACTTTCAGGCCAAAACGCAGGCAACTATATATTGAAATTTAAAAGGTATTTTGAGGGTTTCCCAAAAAGTTCTGATCCCCATGTTTTAGAATTAGAGTTTTCTCTTAGTTTTTCAGTTCTTATTGAAGACTTTGAGGATTTCTAAGCTTTATTTTTAGGATTTGCAAGTGGATTTCTAAATTTAACCATTTTGGAACATTGTAAAGGCTTGAAAACTATTACCCAGCTGATGGCCAATCGAGTTGGTAACTATTTTTACCTTTTTATGATGTTTAGCTAAAACCCCAATTCTTGGGGTGTGATCATGTGATTATGGGCTGAATTAGCTTATGGGTATTGTTATTTACTGATTTTAATGCTTGATTGAAGTGGTTTTAATCGTTAGTTGTGTATGAATATATGAATTGTAGTTGCAAATGAAATTCTCGTCTAGAGTTCTAGGCTTGCTTGATAGAGAAGTTTTAGAATCAAAGCTTTCGATTAATGATTGTAGTCATCAGGTTGATATGAGTTTATCTCTAAAGAGTAAATCCTAAATTTGATTCTACCCATCTAGCTCGAGAGAGTGGATGAATTAAGGTGTGGGTTGTTCTTATTTACTAAGCTTGTTGATGTTCGAAAGAAATCACTTGAATCGGGGTGGTTGTTCGAGAGAAAACTATCTTACTTATAGTCTAGCCTACCCACTGATATTTAGCTATTTGTTAGTAATTTCAATTACCCGTACAATGAAATTTTCCTATAATTGATCACATCTCGAGAATTCCTCTCTATATTATTATTTTCCTCGTGTTTGATTGTGTTGTAGCTTGCTAACTGACAATCCAAACCCCCCATCTGACATTCGTTGTCACACCCTTAGATATATTTACATGTTTGCGATAATTTCCATTCCTATAACCGAATAGACCACTTTATAACTTCATAACTGAATTTAAACATGTACCGCTCCCTGTGGGTTCGACCCCAACTCTTAGTTGGGTTTTATAATGATTAACGATCGTCTACACCTAGAATTGGATGAGGTGTATTTGAGACGTCTACCTTTTTTGTGGGCTATTTTGTGAGTATTGATCTAAATTGTTGTTTTGTGAATATTGAGCTTATTGGGTCATATATATATATCCTATTTGTGGAATTTTGGCCTACTGTTTTGATAGAAAATGGTTTCGACCCAAATTTTAAAATTTTACCACCTTTTTGTGTGTGATTATGGTTGTTCTTGTACAAATTTGAGTGTCGGTTGTGGTCAATACCGATGACTTGAATAGTGCTCTTAATTGAATAAAATTAATGTGCGGCTACGATGAGGCAAATGAAGTTACATAGGCAATATGTAAACTTTGAGCATCTTGTTGTGACTAGCCGATTATCGATGAAGTCTTTTGTGATGAACATTATACGTTAGCTAGAAAGTGTGGAGTCTTGTTAGATAATTGTATCAATGCCTTGTATGGTGAGATAGTATTGAACATCATGCTTGATAACACCTAGAACTTTCCCCGTTGGTCCGATTTATTGAGTGATGCAAGCAATAGATATGATCTTAGGCAAAAATTTTGAAGAGTGAGCCTATTTGACAACATACCTCTTGTTGGCCAACCCTGTGAGAAGTGTGAACCTTGCTTGGCCCCTTTTGAGCCTAACCTTTTCTTGGAAGAAACTTGAACAATTGTGACCTTTTTTTACCCCTTCACCCATAACTTTCATGAAGAATGGTTTGTTTGAATAGCCAACTTAGGCCTAAGTTGGGGTGTGTTGAAAAAGAAGAAGAATCAAGAAGTGTGAAATATTCCCCCGACTTGGATTGTTTGGAAAATAATAGAACCCCTCCATATTAAAAAAAAGAAAAGAGAAAAAGAAATGAAAAAGAAGAAGGAAAAGAAAGAGACTGAAAAAGAGAAAAAGTTGTGAAAATAGCAAAAGAAATGGGGTATCCGGTGATTCATGTCTAGTTGAATAATGGGGTGAATTATGATCATGTTTGAATGAGAAAGAGAAGGAGAAAATGATTTTCAAGCCATACTTCATGAAGGTGGGAGCCACTAAGCCTAAATTGCCATACTTTTACACTCAGCGTCATTACAAGCCATAAAAAGACCTTTTTGATCTTGAGTGAGCTTAAACGAATGTTGATTGGAAAATAAGGGCAAGCCTATGGGTGAAGTCATGCATGTGTTCATCTTTGTGAGTGTGAGAGTTGTATGTGATTCCAGGACTTTAAATTGTTGAGAAATTTTGTGTGAATATGGAATCATCTTTGTTGCGCGGGCATTTGAATACATTTGTTGAGCGTGAACTTGCATTTGAAGCAAGCATAGTGAGCTTGGGTACTCTTGATGATGGTGAATCACAATTTGAAATTTTGAGTGCACAATTGATCATTGTATGAGTAATTTGAACCTGGTTGTGTGCATTTATGTTGAGTCTTATGCAGCACTATTTGTAGACATTCTTGTTGAACTGGTTGATCTTGAGTTTTACTTGAGGACAAGCAAAAGTTTAAGTTGGGGGTGTTGATGAGTCCGAGATTTCGACTCATTTAGGGCTTTGTTTTTATAGTATAAGTGTCCTCAAATGCCTAGTTTATTCTCTAAATTGATGTTAAAGTGTTGATTTGCAGCTATGAAGGCTAAAGAGCAAGGCAAGGACATGACAGGACAAAAAGGAACTAAAAAGCTGAAGAAGTGAAGAAAAGCGATCCTGGTGATCTCCAAGACCACTCGGCGCACCACTGAGTGGCTCTTTAGCTCGCCCAAAGTTCCAGCATTCCAGCCCTGGGGAAGAACCAAGTTGGCGACAGAAATGGGCAGTCGATCGACTCCGCGATGGCAACTTTGATCGCCCAAAGTTACAGGACCTAGGATGCTGAGCACCAATGCAAAATGGCGATGGAAGAGAGCAAAAGGTGGATCGCCGAACCACTCGGCGAGGCGCGACTTATTCAGCCGAGTGGACTTTTAGGCCAAAACGCAGGCAACTATAAATTGAAATTTAAAAGGAATTTTGAGGAGTTTCCAGAAAGTTCTGATCCCCAAGTTTTAGAATTAGAGTTTTCTCTTAGTTTTTCAGTTCTTATTGTAGACTTTGAGGATTTCTAAGCTTAATTTTGAGGATTTGCGTGTGGGTTTGTAAATTTAACCATTTTGAAACATTGTAAAGGCTTGGAAAATTCTGACCCAGCTGATGGCCAATCGAGTTGGTAACTGTTTTTACATTTTTATGATGTTTAGCTAAAACCCCAATTGTTTGGGTGTGATCATGTGATTATGGGCTGAATTAGCTTATGGGTATTGTTATTTATTGATTCTAATGCTTGATTGAAGTGGGTTTAATCGTTAGTTGTGTATGAATATATGAATTGTAGTTGCAAATGCAATTCTAGTCTAGAGTTCTGAGCTTGCCTGAGAGAGAAGTTTTAGAATCAAAGCTTTCGATTAATGATTGTAGTCATCGGGTTGATATGGGTTTAACTTGAAAGAGTAATCCTAAATTTGATTCTACCCATCTAGCTTGAGAGAGTGGATGAATTAAGGTGTGGGCTGTTCTTATTTGCTAAGCTTGTTGATGTTCGAAAGAAATCATTTGAATCGGGGTAGTTGTTCGAGAGAAAACTATCTTACTTATAGTTTAGCCTACCCACTGATATTTAGCTATTTGTTAGTAATTTCAATTACCCGTACAGTGAAATTTGCCTATAATCGATCACATCCCGAGAATTCCTCTCTATATTGTTATTTTCCTCGTGTTTGATTGTGTTGTAGCTGCTAATTGACAATCCAAACACCCCATCTGACATTCGTTGTCACACCCTTAGATTTATTTACATGTTTGCGATAATTTCCATTCCTATAACCGAATAGACCACTTTATAACTTCATAACTGAATTTAAATACATACCGCTCCCTGTGGGTGCGATCCCAACTCTTAGTTGTGTTTTATAATGATTAACGATCGTCTACACCTAGAATTGGATGAGGTGTATTTGAGACGTCTATCAGATATATATCAGTATTTTCAAATATTTGAATTATTTTGAGCCGAATCTTGGTACCCATACTTGTCCCCAAATCCATATCTCCAATGTTAAAATTTAGACCGTGAAAGAACTAATCTCTAGATCCGCATCCCCATCGGAACACCCACACCCGAGTCTAAACAACTTATTAGGATATATGTGTTTATGCTTCTTTTTTTTTGGTAATATGTGAATGAAGAAAAGTTTCTGCTGAACCTTATTTTCCCTCGCGATGCATTGGGTTCATTCTTCTTCATTTCATCATTTTGTTGTGTTGTTCCAAAAACTAAACATAAAATTTCTGGAGTAAGGGCAACTTGGTTGACGGTATATTGCAGAATATGTAGGAAGCTTCTGTTGAGAAGATGAAACACGAGTAGAAAACTGTTGTTGTGGTTGAAAATAGGTAGAAACGTTCTGCTAGTAAACTGTTCCCGAGAAGAATTGCCTGAACTTGATTTGTGATCTGATGTAGGTAATTTCTTTTAAAGATTTTCTCTTACCATTTGAAGATATGAACATTGATCCAACTTTTAATACTTTACTGCCTTTATTACAACGAAGAAATTACTCAATGATATATAAGTTCGAATGTGGATATTAGTTTATCTCATCTTACAAAACCCTACATCCAGGAAAAGAGTATCATATCTAGTGCTTCCTCGGTGTCATATTGTGGTTTCTAGAAATGGATAGTCAGTATAGCCAACAACAGGATCAGAAGTATAGAATGTTTCCCTGTTATACTTGTTTAGAGGTGCATCAAGCTCAAATCTCCTTGGTAAATCCGGATTAGCTATGAACATACGTCCATATGCAACAAGATCAGCTCGGTCTTCATCCACAGCTTTGTTTCCATCTCCTCTATCGTAACCACCAGCTACAATAAAAGTACCTTTAAATGCCTTCCTCATGGGTATAAGGCTTTCAGGACATTCAACTTTTTCCCCAAGTGTTTTCATTCTTGGCTCAACCATGTGGCAATATGCAATGCCATACTTATTCAAGGATTCAGCCATGTAAAGTCCCAAAGCACTTGGATTTGAGTCCCCTGAATCCATGTAGTCAGCAAATGGGGAAAGCCTTATTCCGACTCTGTCAGCTCCTATCTCATTTACAGCTGCTTCAACTATTTCAAGTGCAAATCTACAACGGTTCTCTAAAGACCCTCCATATTGGTCAGTTCGATCATTGACTTGGTCTTTCATAAACTGGTCGATTAGATAGCCATGAGCTCCATGGATCTCAACCCCATCAAAACCTACATATTGAACAGATTCACATAAGCAAACTTAGTTTGAGTAAAGGTTCTAATTTGAAGGCAATACTGATCTGAAAGAACAAGAGAAGATATTCAAAGCACACTCTTAAAATACATAATAAAATCAATTTACGTATTTGACAAAAGTTAACCTCTTCCCACATAGTAAATAAGTCCCAGAATATGCGTGTGCTTTTCATTCTTAGCTTTCAAACTCATGATCCATTTTAGCACTTTCTGACTTTGTTTGCTTTTTGTCTTTGCTTTCATCTAATGCATATGGTAAATATGGAAGGAAGATTTTCTAGCCCACAATTTCAGACAGAATTAAACAACTTTCCTTCATAATAGAAAACATGTCCAGTAAGCTTTACCAGTTTCAATAGCATTTCTAGCAGCAAGCCGAAAATCGTTAACAATTTGAGGAATTTCGTCTGTCCTCAACCGTCGTGGTGGTGGAAATTGTGCAACATCCCGGACATCAGAACAAATTAGAGGTTTTGATGGCTTGTATGTGCAGGAGATAGGAGCCTGTCTATTGGGCTGAAAATCTGTGGTCAAGAGTCAGTTAAGAAGTTGGAAGCATCAAATGTGAGTATATAAAGTGAGTTAGTTAACTACCTTTGCTGGAAACCCTCCCTGTATGCCAAAGTTGACAAAAGAAGATTCCTCCTTTGGCATGGACAGCACTTACAACTGGTTTCCAGGCCTCAACTTGCTCGTATGTCCATATACCAGATGTATCTTTGTAACTTTAATAAATAAATATATAGCAGTAACTAGAAAGAGTGTTTGGAAGATGTATGAGAAGAAAATAGAACTATAAAATTTTCAACTGGTTACCCATGGGCAGTGTCAGAAATTCCACAGCCTTCTGCTATTAGAAGACCCCCTTTTGTGGTTCTTTGCGAGTAATAAAGGATAGCATGTGGTTGTGGAACATTGCCATATGATCTTTGCCTTGTTAACGGTGCCAACACAACTCTGCAAAACATATCGAGTGTTATAATAACAAGTAATTCACATTTTATTCATCCTTAGTTACCTAACAACGGATTTAAACGATCCATCAATCCAAAAAGAAGCGCTTAAAATTATAAGATGGACGAGAAATTTGATATAGTTGTCAAAATAATAGATTAAAAGGCATAATACATAAACATGACTCTTAACTTGGCTTCAGCGGACAACTATGCCCTCCAACTTTGAGTATGTGCAAATAGACACTTAAATTTATATAAAATTGAACAAATAGACATATGTATCCTACATGACATAATACACGTAGAACGCCACGTAGGATACAAAATTGTCATGTAGGGTGTCATGTTTATATATTATGCCTAATAGATTTCAATACTCTTGGATTCAATGCCCTTGCAACTTTTAAGTACATAGGACTAATCAAAATTAGCAGAGTAAATTTCAGCGAGACAAGAACAGAGTCACCGTCTGTGTTCTCCATCTGCTCATCAACAATTTGAATAAATTAGGAATATCATCTAACTTAAGCACCAAAACAAAAAGATAGAACGTTAACTTGATGGAAGAAAGTTCATCTCCATTCGTTCCAATTGGATTTCAAGTTTATTTGTTTCATCTAGTATATTGCGGACATCAATTTGTGAAGTAATTGCTTCTAATTATCACATGGGAATCTTTTAATTTGCACAAATAAGAAAGAACAACCAAAACGGCAACTGAACATTAATCAATTCAAAACACACAAAAAAAAGAAGAAGGATATCTCCCATACAAACAACTCTTTAAAGTTGATAAGAAAGAAGAAGAAATTAAGAAACGTCTTGAAAAAAATTGTCATAATACTCATTTAACGCATTCAACACCAAGTGAATTTCACCGTCCGGCCACATCTCAGTGAAATATTATTTTAAGATAGAGTGTCCATTAGAAAAAAGGGTCAGTTTAGAGAATCGAACTTCAAATGACTTAAAACATATGAAGAAAGAAAATTGAATGGATGTGGTAGAAAAATACCTATGTGATAACTGAAAGTTTCCCATTTTATAAGGGCTCAGTAGAGGGAGGTGTTGTTGTTTCCCTTCACATGATTTGTTTTCCATTTCTTGATTTATGCAGCAATGACAGATAAGAGCTATACATATTTATAGGAAAGGAGAAAGTATAATATAAGGGAGTGGATCATGTGCTTAGATTCATTGCTTTCTTTTTTTTATAATATTATACATTCGGTATACAATAAATTACAAAATTTTGGTATTTTATTTTTTACAAACATGTTTGAAAAATTGATATACAATATTATACATTTAATATGTAATACTATACAAAATTATACTTGAGAGATATTTAACACCCATAAATAATAATATCCAATATTATACAAAACGACCATCATTTTCTTCTGTGAATTCAAATGTCAGATTCATTCAAAAGCACATAAAAAACTACATTAAATCACAAAAAAACATATTTAGGCTCCTTCATATGTAATTGATCTTTTGCAACAATATTCACTCAAACGAAGCTAATTTTGTGGAATTTTCAAATTTTGAACTTTCGAGCTTCATCAATGATTGTCTATGACTTCAACAAAATGTCAATAACACTTCATAATAACTTCAATAAAGGAGATGAATGAATGACTTAATATGTAAATTTCTCCAAAAGCAATCGTCATTACCAATTACTCAAATTATATATAAATATGAGACCATTTCATTTCAAACAAGCAAAGTAAATAAATCAGTTAATTATCATCGCCACCGCCACAAATATAAAATATGTAACTGTTTATTTAATTTAACGTGGAGGTCGTTGTAATAATTGAGAAATGTAATATTGTTTAGTTAATTGTAGCATCCTTTTTTATGTGGCTACCTATTTTGTAAACTTACTTATATCTTGGTTATTATCATTAACCCATATTACTATTCTTACATTTATTTTATTTCCTTTTCTATTTTTATTCTTTCATTATTGAATATTCTAAAGTCCACTAAACGGTCAAACCTTTTGCATTAAGTAAAATCTATAATTGGTAAAAAAAAAAAAAAAAAAAAGGAAAGAAGACACAATTGAATGGATGTGGAAGAAGAATACATATGAGATAACTGAAAGTTTTTCATTTTAGGGAAAAATAATAAATATATCCCCTCGAACTATCGTAAATGGTATGCAAATACCCTGTGTCATACTTTTGGGACATTGGTGCCTCTGCCGTCTAAGAACTAGATCATATATACCCTTTACACTAACAGACATACACGTGTCATAATCTTATCCACCGATTCGGTATTTATTAAATATCGGATCGATGGATAAGATTGTGTCACGTGTCCCTATTTAGTCTTCCATTAGAGTGAAGAGCGTATATGCTCTAGTTTTTTGAACGGTAGGAACACCAATGTTCCAAAAATATGACGCAAAGTATCTGTATATCATTTACGATAGTTCAGAGATATATTTATGCTTTTTCCCTTTGCTTTATAAGAGGTCAGTAGAGGGATGTGTTGTTTCCCTTGAGCAGATTTGTTTTCCATTTTGGGCTTTTTCTTGTTTTTGTGACAGATAAGAGGTATGGATATTTATTGGAAAGGAGAAAGTGTGATGTGATTGGTGCGGAGCCACACAAATGGTCCAACATTATTTGTCTCTCTCTATCAACCATCTCAGCCGCCCCAAAATGAAGAATCTTACCCCCTTTTCTGCTTTACATTTATTGCTCTTCTTTTTTAAAAACCGTCTGTATTTTTTTATGAGCTCAAGGACCCGGAATTTATTTATTTTAGGAAAATTCTGTACAATTCTTTAACTTATATGGCAAAAATATAGCCCAAAATTTATATTACAAATTTTTAGCTTATAATATAATTCGATATGCAATATTATACATCTGGTGAGGGGTGACCAATATACAACAATATACATGATTTTTATAGTTTATTTCATATAAAATGTTTAAAAATTGATATACTGTATTATGCACCCAATATGTAATATTCTAAGAAATTATAAAAGGTATTTATACATCCACAAAAAAAGGGACTTCATTTTCTTCTTTGAATCCAAGTGTCATATTCATCCAAAAGCACCTCAAAAACTATATCAAATCATTCAAAAAATAAATAAATCATATTTAGGCTCCTCCATATGTAACTGAGCGTTGCAACAATACTCACTCAAACGAAGCTTATTTGTGGAAATTTGATTTTCAAATTTTGAAACTTCGTGATTCAACGATGGTTGCCTACGGCTTCAACAAAATGTCAATAGCACTTCATAGTAACTTCAATAAAGTAGATAAATGAATGACTTAATATGTAAGGGGTCATTTAGTAGATTGTATTATAAAAAATAATGCAGGTATTAACTCTGTGTATTAGTAATACCTTGTTTGCTATACTTTTATGATGCTATGCATTGTCACACCCCTATTTTTTTCCGAACGAATAATTTTGAAAAAAAAAAAGTTTTTCCAATTAAAGTGACATTTTGAAAAGGGATTATTTATTTCAGAGTCGCCACTTGGAATTGAGTTTTGGTGTTCCAAGTCACCTTATTTGAATCCCTAATGAAAAGGAAGTTGACTCTTTATTTTATTGGTCTGCGAACTAGAAGTCTAGGTAAGAAATTCTGTTGACCGAGGGGAAGGTGTCAGGCACCCCTCGAGTCCCGTGGTTCTAGCACGATCGTTTTATTGACTTATATCTGACTTGACTTAATTTTGGATATATTACGTTTATGACCTTACAAAAGTGCTTATTATTTCGTGTTATTTGATTTATTTTAAAATTATTTAAAACTATCTTGTTTTATTTAGTGTGTGGTGTATTAGCAGCAGCGCTTTCCAACTTTGCCACAAGTTACTAATTTATTTATGGGTCACACCTAAAATTTGTGTATTGCTCTTTAGATCGTAAAATTTGTCTATTATTATTGTCGGACGAATCATGTTCCTTACCGTTTAATTAAATTATATTTAATTATCAAAATCATTTAATTAAAAATGATTTAAGAAATGAACAAAATTAATTTATATTATGACAAAATCTCAACTGATAAAATAAATAAATTTTCATGTAAATTTAGGAAATTACTTATTTCTAAAGCATAAGAAAAAAATCAATTACACATATAATTTCTTAAGTGGGAAGCTTTTCTTTATATCATACTAGTATACGTACCTGCGCGATGTGCAGATAATATTAAAAAAGTAATTATGTTATATATTATGCTCGAGTATATATTATACACTTGTCAATATGATTTTTTTAATGTAAATTAGTATATCAATGAGTGAGACCTTTTAGTTTACGTGTGTTTATTACACATTTGTGATTATGATTAGCAAAGTAAATTTCTTAGTACTTCTTGACGTTTCTTGAATACTCAAATAGTATATTTATAATTTTCATGTTCATACTCAAAAGTATATTTTCATTGATGACTATATTGTTATGTTAGTCGAAAATTATGAATAAGATCAAATATGACACAAATTTGTTATAAAATTTCAAGTTGCAAAGAGTCAGTAATTTTATCCGAGTAACCTATACATAATTAAATAGGTAATGAATATGAAATGCTCAATAATAATTAGATCAATAGTCTAAAACTTTATATTTTAGGGTCGAAGAACTGAATAAGAAGATGTAGCTCAACTTTTAACGATTATTGTATACGGATTTTGATAATGAAGGAATATTTGAAAAGCAATATTATTAATTGACTTGTTTCTGAAGTGAATCTAAGAACAAATAATATTTTATCGTGTAACTTCAAAGTTAGAGTAGTGTATAATTATATTGATAATAAATCTCACACGCATAATACCTTCATCATCATCATTATCATCATCGTAACTTCACTTTCTATTTTGTAAATTTAATTTTGGTCTATAATATTGTATCCCCATTATTTTAATTATACAACACACTTTTCTTTTTTACTAAGTCCTAAAAATGGATTTATTTACCTGGTCTATAACAAACATAAGCCAATTTATTCGTATGTGTGTAATATATATGTTTTTATTGAATTGGAATATTGAAAGCATATATTTTTTGAATTGGTATTTTTATAATAAGTTAGTATAATTTGAAATTTTATGTACAGTTATTTCTTAACTAATTTTTGTGGAAATATGATTGTAATTACTTGGAACTTACTCAATTTAAAAAAAGAAAAAGAAATCCACAAATTTTGTATCCCCTATAATCCCCTCCCTATTTAGTGCATTGTTGAAATTTTTAAATAAAGATATTTTTAAATATTTTTTTTCGTAGACACACCTTATAAGATATTTGTATAAGTAATTAATATGTTTGCCAATTAAAGAAAGGTCCGACCTAGTCCTCCTCCTCCTTCTGTATCCTCTTTGACAGTTGCAATACAACCATGACTCTTTTTTAAAGAAAAAAAAGTCATATGTTTGCCGCATATTTTTAGACACAACAAAGCAACAAAAAAATATATTATATTGCATAAGAACATGGGTATTTTTTAAGAAATTGACTAAAACTTGTAAGAAAAAATAGAATTTGGTATTTTTAATTTATTTTTCAATATTATATTAATAATTAAATAAAATGTATTAACTAATTTTTGTTGCAATAATTACCCATTTGTAAACATATACCATGTTGAAGTCCATTATGTTAGTGTTTGATCTAGAATTTGTATAAGCTTTTTTGGAATCATAAACTATTATTATACAGAAATATCACACTCCACTGAATTAGTCTTAATGATGCATTTTATTTTTTGAATTTTAAAACTAATAACTATCTTCAATGTACAATTTTAAATTTGAAATAATAAGGGGCACTAAACCACTCCTCAAAATTCTCCACCAAACTAACCTGATGCCTCTAACTTTTTGAATATCAAAGCTAATATTTACCCTCAATTTTCAATTTAGAATTTGAAATTATAAGAGATATGTTTGCAATATTTATTTTTATTTATACAGTTAATTGTCAATTTAAATTTTGAATTTTATTGTTTGATTATAATTTTTTTTATTGATGAATTTAAAATATTAAAAGAAAATTTAA
This sequence comes from Solanum etuberosum, assembly GCA_029582245.1. NCBI lineage: Eukaryota > Viridiplantae > Streptophyta > Magnoliopsida > Solanales > Solanaceae > Solanum > Solanum etuberosum. The sequence goes on along the minus strand of JAJONR010002422.1, from coordinate 48,505 downwards.
TTCTACAAATTAATTTATAACCAACAATTATGTACGTGTGGGGAGGGGGAAACCGGAGAATTTGGTGTAGTAATTGGATTAATAATTCATGCTAATTCAAATTTAAATATCTTATCAGTATGCTACAATAATCGATAAGATTCTAAAATATCCTTGTTGTCTACACTCCATTTTCAAATTCTTTAGCCCATTATAATAAGAAATCTAAAATCTATTACAGTAACAATTATTTAATTCATTTAGAAGGTTGTATGTCATGACATCTAGTTATTCGTTATTTATAAGTGTAATAACTCAATTATATCATTTAAATTAAAAATGGTACACAAAAACATATCATTGAATTAAGATGTCCTTTCCAATCCAAACATAACCGTAATAATTGAGAAACTGGTAGAGCCGATGAAATATAAATAAATAAAATACTCACATTATATAATGTTTTAAATTTGACTTGTTCGAATAAATTAAATCAATCTCCAAATCCTAAATATACTTTGAAATAACAACAATAACTATACTGATTCTGGAGAGACATCTGATTGTTGCTAGTGCAGATTACATATGTACGACAAGAGTGGAGGGTTTGAGTAGTATAATTTGATATGACTACATTGACAAAATAAATGAATCAGCAAGCAAATTCAACAACAATATTAAGAAGAGAGAATTTTTTTTGAATTGTTTGAGAATATTTGAAGGCAAATGATGATTGTTGAAGATTGGTGCATGAACTAATTTATAACGTGAAATAAGAGGTAGTTTTCAAGGATAAAGGTAAATTTTAAAACCGTAATGAGGAGTTGTAATTGATTACAAATTCAAAAAGCTAACTGATAAGGATATTAATTTGGATAAATATTTTTTTTTAAAAAAAATAAAAGAAGAAGGAAAAACTAACTTGTAGTTTAGTTGCTAAGATGGAGGAGGCCAAAAAGTCATGTCCTTCATTGCCTACATTTTAGTGGAAATAAACTGATTTGCAATTTAAATTCATTATTATCCAAATTATTATTATTATTAGACGTGTTGGGGCAGTTATGATTACATCCGTATTTCTTCAGTTTTTTTAAAAAAAAAATGTTTTCTATTTTTATTTTTAATTTCTGTTTTTAAAAAAATATATATATATAGGGAAAGTGAGTTTTTAAATAGGACTTTCTATTAAGTCTTCGTTTTGTTTCAATTTTGTTTTTAAAATTACAATTTATTATTAGTTAGTTAATATAATTGCAGATACTTAATTTTAATTGTACCAAAATCGAAAATTCAAAAGATAAATGAAATTACACAGATTTAAATTCATGACCTCACTAATTAAAAAGATAACTGCAATTAAAACTAAAAAAAAAAATATCAACTAAAATATAAAAAATTGTTAATTGGTAGTTTTTATAATTTTTTTATTATTCTATAATAAAATTGTGCGTTTTCTGTCCATGGGCAGTTTTTATTATATTAATTTTTTGTTAAATGTCAATTGACAGTTTTTTTTATGTTACTTTGTTGATAAATTTAAATTTATAAATTAAAATAATTTGAATCATAAAATTTTAAAATGGAAGTAGAATTTTTTTAATTAATTACCTATATTTTAGGAATTCACTACTTCCCTTTTCCTAAAAAGATAACAACATTTAAATAAATTTAAAACTCATCCCTTTAATTTAATTAAAACTGAACCCACTAATTTTAAAATAATTAACTGTAATTAAATGTATCTGTTTTTTTTTTTTTTTGCAAAATACAATTAGTAATAATTATTTTTTAAGATTAATTGTTATCTTTAATAATAAATACTATTTTTATGGAGAGTTATGGTGCATACGGTTACATTGATATTTTTTTTAGAGATTGCATTTTTTATTATCTTAAATTTTAATAATTCATAAATGTTTTTTTTGTGGTGCTGACACATGGCTCTTTTTCTGCTCCAATTATATATAGATAGATTCCCAACTAACAGTTAAACGTCATTATTAATCTTTAACACTTAATTATTCAAACATTATTTTGTTACTAAACATTATGATCAATTTTTTTAATAAACTATTTTCCATCAGCATTATTATACACTCATGGACTAAATAGTTTTTCAAATTTTTAATTAAGTTTTTTTTTTTTAAAAAAAAAACCTTAAATTGACTTCTTTCAATTCAACTCAATTTAACAACTTAAAACACAAATTTCTAAACAAAAAATAAAACATAATTTTATGACAATAATAAAATTAATTTTCTTTAAAAACTAAGAGTTACAACTATCCGTATATGGTACATCAAGAAAATTAAATCTTTAAGAATAAAAATAATAATAATCACATATCACATCAATTCCACTTTGAATTCAATAATATACAAAATCTCAACCTATTTCATATTATAACACCAAATTTAAACACATAAAATTTGAACAACTTTATAACATTGGGGTCATGTCTTACATAATTGTGAAATTAAATAATATAATGAAGATCAAGTGTTACCTTTTGTGAAGATTAATTCACAAAGAAAAGACCACAATAGGATAGGAACCACAAACTCAGAACCACGAAAGCAAACCTTGAACTCTACCTTTGTTTTTTTTTCTTTTCATGTTGTGCTTCTTTTTTTTTTCTTTCGTGCAGATTGTTGTTGTAACTCTGTATGATATTATTTTTTTTGTGTGGCTGCCGATGTAGTGTATTGAATGTGTGTGTGTGTTGTGTGGTGTTGCTGTCTATATAGTTGTGAGGGTGTGTATTGGGTGAGTGGGGTAGTGGGTAGATGTATAGGGTGTGAGTGGGAGAAATGGGGTAGTGTAGGTATAGTGAGAAGAGGATAATGGGTATTTTTTATAAATTAAATATATACAAAATTATAATAATAAAAATATTAATTAGTTTGAACTAATAAAATATATTAAAAAAAATACTAAATGGCTAATTAAAAAATATAATTAAGAAACATTAGTTTATTTATTAAATTTAAATTAAAAGAAAATATATATTTTTGTAAATTTTATTTTCTTTATAACAAAACTTACACTAATAATTCAACTCTATTTTTTTTAGTTTTCAAATATTTAAGATAAAAGAAAAATATCTAATTTATATATAAAAGCAATATTTATGTACTAAAAATGGTCTAAGACCTTAAGTTCGGTCAAAAATTATGTGTCTACAGTTTGCCCCTCTTTGACTGCAAACACGAAGAGTTTGCAGACAAAGAAGTAGATAACGTGACACGTTTTGACCGGGCTCTTATTTGAATGTAAAAAATGCGATCGAGTCCTTGTTTTGGACAACCTACATATCTTGGGTTATAAGGGAATCAAGTCACGTGTAGTTCGAGAAGATGAGGTGATGAATTGGAAGTTAAGTGAGGTTCCATCGAGGCTCCAGATCGCGGCTCCTATCCTTACATAAAAAAAAGAAGAAAGCTAATCGTCGAAAGTAAAATAAAAGTACAAGCTCCTATCTATGCAGCTTCTCTTGAGTCTTAACTTTCAGATATCACCTTGATTTTTTTGGGTGAGTATCTTGATCTTGAATTGGATTCGAGGCTTAACTTGCCACTTAGAGTGAGCTTTTGACACTCTTCAAAATGACAATTTGAAAATGTTCTTGAATGACTGCATGTTTTCTTGATCAATAGCTGAATAGAAATAGACGTCAGGAAGTCAGGCTGCTACATGTATTGCAGAAGCTAATTCTGGCTATCCTGGGGATTGATCATTCTGAAAACAGTTGAAACTTTGTTCTTGAATTTCAAATCCATGTTTCGCTTGAAGAAACCTGAAAACTATCACAAACAAAAGAAATAAACAAAAAATTTGCCCTAGTTTTCATTGGAAATTTTTTGTGAGTTATTAGCAAATGTGAAAAATAAAATAAAAATAAACTCAGACTAGGAAGTGCTTATCCTAGAAGAAAATAAAATAAATGTTTAAGACTAGGAAGTGTTTATCCTAGGAGAAAGTAACCAAACGTCTCAGACTAGGAAGCGTTTATCCTAGGAGAAAATAACTAAATTCCATTATGTAGGAGGGTCCTGCTAATCCCATTATGTAGGAGGGTCCTGCTAATCTAAATCTCATTATGCAGGAGAGTCCTACTAAACTAAATCCCATTATGTAAGAGGGTCCTGCTAATCTCATTATGTAGGAGGGTCCTGCTAATCTAATCTCATTATGAGGAGGGTCCTGCTAGTCCCATTATGAGGAGGGTCCTGCTAATCCCATTGTCTAGGAGGGTCCTGCTAATCCCATTGTCTAGGAGGGTCCTGCTAGTCCCATTATGAGGAGGGTCCTGCTAATCCCATTATGAGGAGGGTCCTGCTAATCCCATTATGTAAGAGGGTCCTGCTAGTCCCATTATGAGGAGGGTCCTGCTAATCTAAATTCCATTATGTAGGAGGGTTCTACTAATCCCATTATCCAGGAGGGTCCTGCTAATCCCATTATGTAGGAGGGTCCTACTAAACTAAATCATCAAATACAATTACCATAACATTTTATTTTTATTTTTAGTTTTTAAATGTCTTAGATTAGAAAATATTTATACTAGAAGAAAAAAGAAAAAAATTGTCTCAAACTAGAAAATGTTTATTCTAGGAGAGAAAAGAAATAATAACGGTCTCCGACTAGGAAGTGTTTATCCTAGGAGAAAATGAGAAATAAATGTCCCAGACTAGGAAATGTTTATCCTAGGAGAAAAAATGCATGTAAATTTTTTAATTTTTTTTTGAAATAATGTTTACAAATTTGAGTCTTCAAGATATCCTTTATGTCAGGAACATTTCTCTCTTTTAGAAAAAGAAAGAAAGAAAATTTGTGTTTTTTAAAAAAAAATGGCGGTCGATTTGTGGCATTGGCATTGATGATGATTGCTCCTGTTGTTGCCATGCTTGAAGCTAATTTCAGCTTGAGATAGACTGCTTTCGTTCACTAGTCAGCTCACCTTGATAATCTTAAAAACATCTCTAGTTGTTCAGAACTTCAAACTTCAGATTTGTCATATTGTTTCCACCTTCCAACAATCATTGAATCTTGTATTCATGTAAATTCTCAAAATTTGTCAATTGTTGACAAGTTACTATGCATATCACTGTTTCTGGAATCATGTCACATTTGATGTGCTGACCAAACTTTGCTTTGTGCAATTGAAGAGATGGTAGCAATTTCAAAATCATTTTCTGCTTGCTTTAATGAAGACTAACTCAAGGAAAAAAATGCAAACCGAATTGAGCGATACAAAATAAGAAAAAAATAAAATAATGTTTGACCCTTTTGATAGAAAAATAAAAATGAAAATAAAAAGGAACTCCTTTGAGAGTGGTGGTCAATTCTAATGAACATGACATGCATGTGAGATTAAATGACTTGATCTGTCCAATCAATCTAAATTTTATCTTTGTCAAACTTTCAGCCTTTCGAAGTCAGACTTTTATAATCTAACTTTTACACTAGATTCATACCTCACATTCGACTTGTGGTGCCTTGAAAGGTTTTTCACCAACAATCTCTCTCATTTGGTATGTCTCTTACTCACCATCGTCTTATAGTGCCCTGAGGGTTTTCACCAATAAGACTCTCATTTTTCACTTTCTCTCAACACAAATGATGTCTTATAGTGTTTTCGAAGATTTTCATCAATAAGATTTCCTCCTTTTTCACTCCTTATGCGAGGGACATGACATTTTTCCTTATACGATAATCAACACTAAAAACTTACTTGACTTTTCATTGTTAAAAAATTAATCAGAAGGTATTTATTTGGATTGGAACGTGGCTTTTGGACAGGGTTACAAAGAAAGGGTGAAAGCTCAAATATAATACTTATAACATGGTTAAGACTTACAACTTTTGGAATTGACTCTATTTTGCAAAATAAAATTAAACTAATAATAATAATAATAATAATTATTATTATTATTATTTTTGCCCCAGTTTTTATGATGAGGACCTTTTAGATTTCATTTCTTGGTTGGACAAAACTTTAAAATAAGGCTACCTACGTATCTTGTCAAATCAAGAATCTGTAATGACCTGATTCCGTCGTTAGGGAAAAGCCAATGGGGAAAGAATTGGGGCCAAAAATCTTTTGAGTAGTGACTTGGAAATTCCTAGCCTAGTCTAGATTTGGACGAAATCTGAGTCATGTAAGGTCTAGAAAAATCTGATACTGAATTAGAGATATAATAATGAATTTGGTTACATGAGTGGATAGAAAAGACATTAAGGAGCCTGTACGACTTTACTGATTTGAATTCGGACGAGTAGAACTCCCGAAACTGATCTTAGCGTGAACGGGTAGTTTTTGAATGTCATGGATTGAAGGTGTGTTGTGAAATGGGGGTTTGAAACTCTAATTCCGACGTTCTGTCTCCGCGCAAGCCGCCAGAGCGGGGCCGCTGTGGCGGGATGGGGTCCGTCGTAGCGGCCCAACCCAGGGATATTTCTTGAAGGTTTTCCACCTCTTCTAGCACTAAATGTAAGGTTTTTACTCCCCTAATCCATTTTTTCGATCCGTAGAACTTAGATTCTTGGGTAATCATTAATGGGGGAAGGTTTTGACCTGAAGTTAATGGTGGAAAAGCCCTAAATTAGGTATTGGGATCTTGGGTTTTTTCCTAGGATCGATAATGTTGATTGTAATCCGAGTAATCAGGCCTCGTTTATTGATCCTTATATTAAATTATTATTTTTAGACCACGAACAGGCGGAAAAAATTTGGAAAGGGAAGATTCAAGTGCCTTAGGGGGATTCAAGCTTGGTTTCGAGGTAAGTGATGGTTTGATTTCATGTTTGGGTAATATATATTGGTAATTGCTTCATTGTAATGCATGCATGTATGTAAATGAGGCACTATTGATCAAACCTAATGAAATGAGTATGGATGAACCATTGTATGCCATGAATCGACACTTGATTGTATGATTATGAGTATGTACATTATGAGTGTGAATGTGATTGTGGTTGTGTTGATTGGATCGGGTGTCACATTTCGACACATATATTGGATCGGGTGTTACGTTCCGATACATATATTGGATCGGGTGTCATGTTCCGACACATATATTTGATCGGGTGTCACATTCCGACACACTAATTGAGATCGGGTGTCACGATCTGGCACACTAATAGTTTGGGTATGGGTTCCATGAGAGGACTATTGAATTGTCATGTTTACCTGATTAATGAGAATGTGGAATTGTACATTGCTCCTGAAATGATAACCGATGTTTATGTAAATTCTGTACATGTTGTGTTTATTATGTTGTGACTGCTTATATATGTTTCGCTTATTCGAATATCCGCGTGATCCTACCAGTACACTGTGGTTGTGTACTGATACTGCACTTGCTCGTTCTTTGTTGAGTACAGGGCATCTTCAGGAGGCTACGGACACACCTCAACTAGGAGATAACTGATCGAGACCAGATTCAAGGCTGAGCCACTAGTGGTATTTTTATGGGGATTCTATTTATCGCTGTAGGATCCCTATTCAAGAACCTTGGTTTTGTGAATTGAAGTTCGTTTTGTTTGTTTAGTCCATTCTATTCGGACTTAGACATTGCTTTAGTAGTTGTTTTATGTTTGGTTGGGGTTGTACCCCTTCTTCTTAGACTTGTTGCACTTTAGATATTTTGGTACAATGACTTTCAGGTTCTAGGGGTTAATTTCCGCATTAGTTGTTAGATGTTAGTTGAACTTTCGGAGTTTATGGGAACTCCGTATTATTTATTTAGTTATTTAAACCTGCTTCCGTAGTTTTAAATGCTTAGTATTTTGGTTAAATTGCTTAGTTGGGCTGTAGTAATGGTTCTCCCACCGAAGGGTTAGTGTGGGTACCAATCACGACGGTCTGGGTCGTGACAAAGTTGGTATCAGAGCCCTAGGTTCGTTGATCTCGTTGTACCAAAACTAGTCTAGTAGAGTCTTGCGGAACGGTACAGAGACGTCTGTACTTTTCTTCGAGAGGCTACAGGACTTTAGGAAAATCTCTCTGTTTTCTCTTGTCTTCTTTCGTGCTTTGACTTGATTTAAATTGGTATCTGGCGATCCAAATTGGTATCTAATCTTCTTCCTTCTTCTGTCCGCAGATGGTTAACACTCGCTTCAACGGTGTCAGGCCCGTAGCTCCTGTTAATGAGTCAGCTGAGCAATCAACAGCAAGAGGTCGCGGTCGAGGCAGGGGTAGAGGAAGAGAAAGGGGCAGAGGCCGAGGAAGGGTAGCACCCGCTAGGGGTGGAGCTCTAGTTGAGAATGCTTCCAGAGACGAGGTTCCTCCCACACATCATGAAGAGATAGAAGAGAATGTGGAAATCGAGGATGAGGAGGATGTTGGACAGGAAGAGGATGCACTGGCTAGGAATACTGGCGTTCCTCCCTTAAACCCAGTGTTTGCTCAACAAATCATGTCTTTTCTGAAAGGATTGGTTGGTCCTGGAATCCTTCCAGCAGTGCAAACTACTCAAACTCCGATCAACCGCCCCGTTACTGTTACTAGTCCCAGGGGAGATGGAGCATTAGACACTGATGCATTTTTTCTGTCCTTTGTTGGGTCTAATGATGACTGGTAATGAGCATGAGATATTGACTAAGTTTCTGAAGTTGAAGCCACTTGTGTTCCATGGTTCTGAAAGCGAGGACGCCTATGAATTCATCTTGGATTTTTATGAGAGGCTGCACAAGTTAGGTATTGTACACAAGCATGGGGTAGAGTTCGTGACCTTCCAGCTTCAGGGTGAGGCTAAGTAGTGGTGGAGGGCCTATGTGTAATGCAGATCGTCAGTTTTAGCCCCACTCACTTGGACATAGTTTCATGCTCTATTTCTGGAAAAGTATGTGCCCCGGACTTTGAGAGATCGTAAGAAGGATGAGTTCATTCCTTTGGAGCAGGGTGGTATGACTGTAGCTGCTTTTGAGGCTAAGTTCCATACTTTGTTTAGATATAATATGCAATTGGTGACTACCGAGGAGGAGAGGATTCGTCTATTCATCAAGGGACTGAACTCCGAGTTACATGTATTGTCTGTTCACATGACTTCTACATGAATTTTTTTTAATGAGGTGACGAATCTTTTTAAGAAGAAAGTGGAAGGAGTTAGGCGTGATGGGCAGGCTAAGGCTTTGGCTAAGAAAGCTAAGAGCATAGGTAACTTTCAGGGTTCCTACTCCAGAGGTTCAGGTAGGCTGACTCTTGCAAATCGGCTAATTCAGTCTGCCATGCCCGCTTCTACAGGTAGTTACTCGGGAACTCCACATCAGAATTTTATTCAGGATAGCCAGGGAGCTGCCCCTTCGGCGGGTAGCAGGCCGTCTTTTGATCGCACTTGTTTTAATTGTTGAGAACCTGTGCATATGATGAGAGATTGTCCCCACCCGTGCATATTTGACCCCGCGCAGCAGCAGACTAAAGTAGTGGTACCCGCGGGCAATGGTAATAATGGTAGAGGGCGTCCACAAGGTGGACGAGGAGGAAATCAACGAGGTCGTGGAGGTCGGGGAAATGGTAATGCAGGTAGAGGAGCAATGCAGCCAGGCAAGGAGGTCACCCGTTAAGATGACAGGGCTCAGTGTTATACCTTTCCGGGCAAGAGCGAGGTAGAGTCTTCTGATGCAGTGATCACATGTACTATTCTTGTATGTGACCGGATGGCTACTGTTTTGTTTGATCCGGGTTCTACTTATTCATATGTGTCAGTTCAGTTTGCCTTGGGATTTGATATGATTTGTGATGTACTTGATGCCCCCATCCATGTTTCTACCCCAGTTGGAGAGTCTGTCATAGTAACCCATGTCTATCTTGCTTGTCCTATCATGTTTATGGGTTTTCAGACTTGGGATGATTTGGTTATTTTGGATATGACTGACGTCGATATAATCTTAGGCATGACTTTGTTGTCCCCCTATTATGTTGTGCTTAATTGTAATATTAAGTCTGTGACACTAGAGATCCCGGGTAGGGAAAAGTTAGAGTGGGAAGGGGTGTACAAGCCTAAGCCACCTAAGGTCATATCCTCCATTCGGGCTAGGAAACTGGTGGGGCAGGGTTGTTTGGCATATTTGACCCATATTTGGGATATGGAGGTCGAGTCTCTCTCTATTGAGTCTATTCCTGTGGTGTCAGAATTTAGAGAAGTGTTTCTCACCGATTTGCCTGGTATGCCTCCGGATAGAGATATAGATTTATGCATTGACTTGGAACCTGGTACGCCCCATCTCTATTCCTCCTTATCACATGGCTCCGAAGGAATTGAGAGAGCTTAAAGCTCAAATTCAGGAACTTCTTGATAAAGGTTTCATCTGTCCTAGTGCTTCCCCGTGGGGTGCCCCTGTCTTGTTTGTTAAGAAGAAGGATGGTAGCATGAGGATGTGCATAGACTATCGCCAATTGAATAGGGTTACCATTCGGAACAAGTATCCACTCCCTCAGATAGATGATCTTTTTGACCAGTTGCAGGGTGCACCAGTTTTCTCTAAGATTGATCTAAGGTCTGGTTACCATCAGTTAAAGATTAGGCCTGAGGATATACCAAAAACGGCATTTAGGACCCGCTATGGGCACTACGAGTTTCTAGTGATGTCGTTTGAGTTGACAAATGCGCCTGTAGCTTTTATGAGTTTGATGAATAGTGTGTTCAAACCATTTCTGAATTCATTTGTGATTATTAATAATAATGACATCTTGGTTTATTCAAAAAGAAAGGAAGAGAATGCCGACCATCTTCGCATTGTTCTGGGTGTTCTTGGGAGACAACAATTGTATGCTAATTTTTCTAGTGTGAGTTCTGGTTGACTTCGGTTGCCTTTTTGGGCATGTAGTTTCAAGGGAAGGGGTAATGGTAGATCCCCAAAAGATTGAAGCAGTCAGGAATTGGGTCCGACCTAGTTCTGTGACTGAAATTAGGAGTTTTGTGGGGCTTGCCGGCTACTATCGTCAGTTTGTGAAGAATTTTTCTTCCATTGCCACACATCTGACAAAGTTAACCAAGAAGGAGGTACCTTTCGAGTGGACTGAAAAATGTTAGGAGAGCTTTCAAAGGCTCAAGACTCTCTTAACCACATCACATATTCTTGCACTACTGGTGGAAGGTAAATATTTTATTGTTTATTATGATGCTTCACATTCAGGTTTGGGTGATGTGTTGATGCAGGATAAGAATGTCATAGCTTATGCATCGCGGCAGTTGAAAGTGCATGAGCGAAATTACCCGACACATGATTTGGAGTTGGCAGCGGTAGTATTCGCCCTTAAGATATGGCGGCATTATCTTTATGGCGTCAAGTGTGAGGTATTTACTGACCATCATAGCCTACAACATGTATTCACTCAAAATGATCTAAATCTGAGACAACGAAGGTGGATGGAGTTACTCAAGGATTATGATGTGACCATCCAGTATCATCCGGGTAAGGCTAACATGGTGGCAGACGCATTAAGCCGGAAGGTAGTAAGTATGGGTAGTTTAGATTGCTTGGGGGTATCCAAGCGACCTTTGGCCAAGGAGATTCAAACCTTGGAGTCTAAGTTCATGCAGTTGGGCATCTCAGAGAAAGGTGGGGTGTTAGCTAGCATTGAAGTTAGTCTCACGTTCATTGAGGAGATCAAGGCCAAGCAGTTTGAGGATGAGAATTTAAACGAGCTCAGGAAGAAGAAAGTGTTTGGTAAGACACAAGATATGGTTCTTGATGCGGAAGGTGTGCTTAGTTTTAAGGGGATAATTTGTGTTCCCCGAGTGAATGACTTGATTTAGAAAATGTTAACAGAATCACATGGCTCGCGGTATTCCATTCATCCGGGTGTGACCAAGATATATCGAGATTTGAAGCGGCTTTATTGGTGGCCTTGCATGAAGAAAGACATAGCTGAGTTTGTGGCTAAGTGCAAAAACTGTCAGCAGGTAAAATATGAGCATCAAAGGCCGGCAGGTTTGCTTCAGAGAATGCGAATTCCGGAATGGAAGTGGGAAAGGATAGCTATGGATTTTGTGGTTGGTCTCCCCAAGACTTTGGGGAAGTTTGATTCTATTTGGGTAGTGGTTGACAAATTGACTAAGTTAGCCCATTTTATTCCAGTTAGAATTGACTATAATAATGCTCAGCAGTTGGCTAAGGTTTATGTGAAAGAGATAGTGAGGCTGCACGGAGTGCCCCTTTCTATCATCTCAGATCATGGTACGCAGTTCACATCCAAGTTTTGGAGGAAATTGCATGATGAGTTGGGCACTCAACTCACCTTTAGCACCGCCTTCCATACACAAACAGAAGGGCAGTCAGAGAGGACTATTCAAGTGCTAGAGGACATGTTGAGGGCATGTGTGATCGACTTTGTAGGACATTGGGATAAGTTCCTACCCATGTGTGAGTTCTCCTATAATAACAGTTACACTCCAACATTGATATGGCACCATTTGAGGCACTTTATGAGAGGGGATGTAGATCACCCATAGGATGGTTTGAGGCTGGAGATGTGAAACCTTTGGGGGTTGACTTGGTGAAGGATGCTCAGGATAAGGTAAGAAACATCCAAGCTAAGCTCCTAGCAGCCCAAAGTCGACGGAAAAAGTATGCAGACCATAAGGTAAGAGACATGACATTTCAGACTGGTGAGAAAGTTCTTCTTAAAGTGTCACCCATGAAGGGGGTGATGAGATTCGGCAAGAAGGGCAAGCTTAGTCCTCGGTATATTGGACCCTTTGAAGTTCTTGACTGTGTAGGGCCAGTGGCTTATAGATTGTCTTTACCTCTAAACTTATCCGGAGTTCATCCAATATTTCATGTGTCCATGTTGAAGAAGTATCATGGGGACAGGGATTACATCATAAAATGGGACTCAGTAAAGACCTTCAGTATGAGAAGGAACCGGTGGAATTTCTTGATCGCGACATCCGAAAGCTGAGGACCAAGGAGATAAAGTCTGTGAAAGTTTAATGGAAGCATCGTCCGGTTGAGAAAGCTACTTGGCAAACCGAGAAGGACATGCGAGACAAGTATCCCCAGTTGTTCAACGATTTACTTTAGCCAAGTCTTTCCTAGTTGATCACTCGGGAACGAGTGATCGGTATATTGGTATCTATTGTAATGACCTGATTCCGTCGTTAGGGTAAAGCCAATGGGGAAAGAATTGGAGCCAGAAAACTTTTGAGTAGTGACTTGGAAATTCCTAGCCTAGTCTAGATTTGGACGAAATCTGAGTCATGTGAGGTATAGGGAAATCTGGTAATGAATGAGAGATATAATAATGAATTTGTTTACATGAGTGGATAACCAAGACGTTAAGGAGCCCGTACGACTTTAAGAAATCAAATTCGGGCGAGTAAAACTCCTGAAACTGATCTTAGCGTAAACGGATAGTTTTTGAATGTCATAGGTTGAAGGTGTGTTGTGAAATGAGGGTTTGAAACTCTAAATTCGATGTTTTGTCTCCGCGCAAGCTGCCAGGGCGGGGCAGTTGTGGCGGGATGGGATCCGCCGTAGCGGCCCAGTCGTGACTTAAGTCGGGGTTAAACCCCAAAAATATTATTATTCTCTAACATTTGTTCTTGAGAGTTAAGAAATGACCCAGGGATATTTCTTGAAGGTTTTCCACCTCTTCTAGCACTAAAGGTAAGGTTTTTACTCCCCTAATCCATTTTTCGATCCGTAGAACTTAGATTTTTGGATAATCATTAGTGGGGGAAGGTTTTGACCTGAAGTTAATGGTGGAAAAGCCCTAAATTGGGTATTGGGATCTTGGGTTTTTGCCTAGGGTTGATAATGTTGATTGTAATCCGAGTAATTAGGCCTCGTTTATTTATCCTTGTATTAAATTATTATTTTTAGACCACGAACAAGAGGAAAGAATCCGGAAAGGGAAGATTCAAGTGCCTTAGGGGGATTCAAGCTTGGTTTCGAGGTAGGTGATGGTTTGATTTCATGTTTGGGTAATATATGTTGGTAATTGCTTCATTGTAATGCATGTATTTATGTGAATGAGACACTATTGATCAAACCTAATGAAATGAGTATGATCGAACCATTGTATGCCAGGAATCAACACTTGATTGTATGGTTATGAGTATGTACATTATGAGTGTCAATGTAATTGTGGTTGTGTTGATTGGATCGGGTGTCACGTTCTGACACATATATTGGATCGGGTGTCACGTTCCGACACATATATTGGATTGAGTGTCACGTTCCGACACATATATTGGATCAGGTGTCACGTTCCGACACACTAATTGGGATTGGTTGTCATGATCTTACACATTAACAGTTTGGGTATGAGTTTCATGAGATGACCATTGAATTGTCATGTTTACCTGATTAATGAGAATTTGAAATTATACATTGCTCCTGAAATGATAACCGATGTTTATGTATATTCTGTACATGTTGTGTTTATTATGTTGTGACTGCTTATATATATTTCGCTTACTGGAATAGCCGCGTGATCCTATCAGTACACTGTGGTTGTGTATTGATACTGTACTTGCTTGTTCTTTGTTCAGTAAAGGGAATCTTCTGGCGGTTGCGGACACACCTCAGCTAGGAGATAACTGATCGAGACCGGATTCAAGGGTGAGCCAGTTCTTTCAGGATGCCAGGGATCCTTCGTTTTGTTGGTTTAGTCGATTCTGTTCGAACTTAGACATTGCTTTAGTAGTTGTTTTATGTTTGGTTGGGGTTGTCCCCCTTCTTCTTAGACTTGTTGCACTAGATGTTTTGGTACAATGACTTTCAGGTTCTAGGGGTTAATTTCCGCATTAGTTGTTAGATGTTAGTTGAACTTTCGGAGTTTATGAGAACTCCGTATTATTTATTTAGTTATTTAAACCTGCTTCCGTAGTTTTAAATGCTTAGTATTTTTGTTAAATTTCTTAGTTGGGCTGTAGTAATGGTTCCCCCACGGAGGGTTAGTGTGGGTGTCAATCACGACGGTCTGGGTCGTGACAGAATCAGGTCAAACGTAGTTCAGGAAGCTTGTTCTATTGTTGTTATTAATTTTTTTTCTCTTTTTTTTTGGACTCTTTTTTTTTCTTGACTCCCTTTTGTGACTTTTTTTATTTTATTTTATTTTGATTCCAAAAGAGGGGTATGAAAGAAAATAAAGTTAAGGCTCAAAAGGGATAGCAAAAGATTATAAGGTGTTTGGATAGTAGAATGAAATGCCTTCATCATATCAATCATTAAAAATGTCAAATACAAGCATGCCCTTTAAGATGTGAAGTGGAAATCATACAATATATCTTTGCAACGTTTGTATTGATGGATATGTATATCAATTTTGTTTCATGTTTATCAATTATTAATTCCATTTGAGTAATATCTTCTTCACAACGAATGACATTGAAATTTGAATGGAACTTGCCCTTTTAACCTCCTTCGACAACAAAGAAAGTGTCAAAATGTATAAGTCGTATATTCATTTTTTCGAATATATTTTTTCCATTTTCTTTGGTGTATTCATTCCATGACTAGTTATGATTTCATTTGACCAAATTTTCATGCATATCATGTCATCAAAATTGAATTGACAAGAGACGTATATATGAAAATCTAAATAGATTGAATCCACGTGATACAACACAAAAATGGTATTAAGTAAAAGATAAAAGACTTGACGACAAGACAAAAATAATAATTTAGGTTACAAGCATGTAATAACCTAAAACTACGACACGACTCAAGAAACAAAATAAGACAAATGCTAGAAGTATTTGACTCACTAAAATAAATCAAAATTCAAAATGCATAGCAGAAATGACGACAAAATAAACTATCCATACACTTTTTTCTAGAGAAAAGAAGAGTGTCTTAGCCACTCCTTTGCACGTTAGCCTTCATAAAAGCTTCACCAATTTCAATTGTCTTTTCTTGAGAATTGAGCGAATTGTCATATTTTTTTCCATCACATATCATCTCGATAAAGTGTACATCATTATGCGCCGGCAGAGGATTCTTAGTAACATTTGGGGGATCATCATTTTGAACCACAATCATATTTGTTTGAATCATCTCTTCCACCTTTTTTTTAAAATTTTTACAATCTTCAATACTATGCCCTGGAGCATCAGAATGGTATACACATCGTGCTGTAGGATTGAAACATTTTGCATGTGGATCCACATAATTTTGAGGAATCGGCTCTATCATCTTCAAATATTTCAACTTATTAAATAAACTTGTATAAGACTCTCCAATTGGTGTGAAATTATTCCTAGGCCTTTGACCTTCTTCAAATTCTTGTCTTGGATGGAGATTATAAGGTGCTCGAAAATTTTGAGAAGAAGGGCATACATTTTGATGTGTTGGCGCTCACCATTATGGATAGTTTGATGGATATGCATATGGTTGTGCATTATAGACTGCATACTGAGGTGGAAAATTAGAATATTGTGTGTCCTGCATGGGGTGATAGTGATGGGGTTGAGGTGGTGCATATTGATAAAGTGGACCCCTTGGACTTTTTTTGTGTGTCTGACACAACATTTGCTACATCATCCTTCATTTTCTTTCCCCTAAGATTTTCTGATCCATTTTTAATCACTTGTGTTGTGGCTTTCAAGGCAGCTTGACTTACAATTTTTCCAGATTTGATGCCATTTTTCACCATTTCACCAATATTAATAACTTCGGTGAATGTTTTTTCCAACAACGGAAAGTAAATAATGAAAGTACTCTGGTTCTTGCACTTGGAGGAAAACATCAATCATTTCAGACTCTTTCATAGGCGGCTTAACCGTAGCAGCTTGCTCCCTCCACCTAATCGCATATTCACAGAAATTTTCGGTGGTATTTTTTCTCATGTTGGCAAGTGAAGTACGATCAAGAACTATGTCAATGTTATATTGAAACTGTTGAACAAAACATCTAGCCAAATTATCTCATGTATGCCAGTTAGAAGTATCGTGATCTATGAACCATTCTGAGACAATTCCCATCAAACTTTCCCCAAAATAAGCCATGAGCAATTATTCTTTGCTTCTAGCCCCTCTCAATTGATTACAATATCTCTTTAAATAAGCTACATGATCTCCACGTCCATCATATTTCTCGAACTTTGGAGTTTTAAAACCGATGGGCAGATGAACGTGGGAAAACATGCACAAATAATTGAATGAGACACTTTTGTGACCTCCCAACCCTTGAATATCTCTTACACTCTGTTCCAAACTCTTCATTTTTCTAGCCATTTCTTTATGTTCCTCGTTCTTAACAGGTTTTTCAGCTTCAACAGGGGAACTATACTGATGAGTGTGAGGGTAAGAGCCTGAAATTTTAAAAGTCAATTCAGGGGTATAATCTCGATCATATTGAACTTTGGGTGAAGGATCATTGTTGGATTTCGGCTCCATTATAGGTTGTGGGACTGTATTAGTCGGTGCATTTGGCATGAAGAGTGGATTACTGATCATAGATGTACTCAAAGGGCGCACCGTGAAAGTTCCAGTGGCATTGAATGTGTTAGCATAGGGGTGAAATCCAGGTGGATAAATTGGATCACTTGTTGACGCATGGATAGGGGATGACATATTTGTATTTAGATAGTCACGGATTGAAGAAGGTGGAGCTTGTTCATTCATCCAGGCTTCGTACATTTCCGCCATTTGCTGTCTTAGCATCCTCACTTCTTATTGACACTGTTTTTTGTGAAACCACCTGATTTTGGACCTCATCATTGTCCGACTCATTTCCGTCTTTGTGGGTCATTTTATTTTTCCCTTTTGACCTTGTATAGTAGGGATGAGATGCCAGCTTAACCACAAACCAACCACCTTTAAGTTAATTGTGTGCATGGATAATAAAGCTTGTTAGGGTTAGATCTTCTTCACAAGTTTTTTCAGTTATTTAGAAAGTCCAATGTTTAATCCTGACTTGCTCAAATATTTTCATTTATTTATTATAAATTTGTATATTTATTATTTTCTTAGAATGATTTGATAATACATTGATCAAATTTGTTAGAGATTGCGAGTGTAAAACGCTTGAGAACATGAATAAGATCTTAGCTTCTTTTCTTTTTTGACTAAGAATAACAAAACTTCTTTTTAGAACTTTGAGATAAGAAAGAAATATTTTATTTTTGAAACTTTTGAATAAAGAACACAAATTTTCAATTAATTTGGATAAAGGTTATATATTTTTGTTTGAATAAGGATCACCGAACCCGAGAAGGGTTGCCTACGTATCTCACCAGGTATGCGTAGTTCGTCTAGATTGGATAATTAAACTCTATTTTTTTTTTTGAATGATTAGAAATTTGTTGACAAATGCAACTATATTCTTCATTTAAAGTAGTATAAAAACTTTTGAAGTTTCTTTTTGTGAACTATACAAAAGAAAAAATAAAAGATTTTTTTTTTGGTTGTTGTGTTTTTTGTTTAGAAATAAAAAATCTTTTTTTATAAGAAAATGAAAAAAAAACTTCTTAAACAAGAAAATCATTTTTTTTGTAATTTATTTTTTCTATGTCTCTCTTTTTAATGTAAAAATTCTAAAAAAAAACTTTTATTTCATTTCATTGATCACCACAGATTTGATTTATATACAATGAATTTTTAAATAAATACATTTTCAAATAGCATATAAAATAATTTAGATAGTCAAATAAAATTAGAGTATCTATCCTAGACGAATCAGATCCCTATGCCAAGTCTCATTAAGTCAAATGCAAATGATTCAAATAAGTAGAACCTATTAGGGACAACCATATCTGGTTTCAGTTCTACTAAGGTTAAATTTTATGGAGAAAGGTATCTAGACTGGATGTAAAACGAGTGGACAACTCGAGTTGGGGAGTAGCAACGTACCGATAGCAACTCTTTCCGGCTTTGTGCATGGGTGTGCTCCCCATCCTAAACATGTGTGACTAAAAATCCTTCACCATGGGTCGAAGATCCACTGGCTATCTTAACAGAAGTGGGGTACATAGTCGCAATTCTCATTATGATATTATTAAAGACTCAGAGAGGTGTGCGAGAGAAGACTGTTATATGCAGTTCAAATAATATTAAAACAGTAAATAAATAGACAATTAGTAAATTAAGTCAACAAATACAATATCCAAGAAAAAAATAAATGAAAAAAAGCCATACATAAGTCAATATTATAAGCTCGAATTCTTGTTATCTTCAACAGAGTCGCCTTAGTTCTTTCATTCCATTGATAGAAGTCTAACTAGAAAAAGACTCTCTCTATTACTTTGAGAAGAGAATCGTTGGTCAGGTTCACTCCTTCTAGAGGAAGGGATTCGTGTACTGATCTGTCACACCCCTATTTTTTTCCAAATGAATAATTTTGAAAAAAAAAAGTTTTTCCAATTAAAGTGACATTTTGAAAAGCGATTGTTTATTTCAGAGTCGCCACTTGAAATTGAGTTTTGGTGTTCCAAGTCACCTTATTTGAATCCCTAATCAAAAGAAAGTTGACTCTTTATTTTATTGGTCTGCGAACTAGAAATCTAGGTAAGGAATTCTGTTGACCGAGGGGAAGGTGTCAGGCACCCCTCGAGTCCCGTGGTTCTAACACGATCGCTTTATTGACTTATATCTGACTTGGCTTAACTTTGGATATATTATGTTTATGACCTTACAAAAGTGCTTATTATTCGTCTTATTTGATTTATTTTAAACTTATTTAAAACTATCTTGTTTTATTTAGTGTGTGGCGTATTAGCAGCAATGTTTTCCAACTTTGCCACAAGTTACTAATTTATTTATGGGTCACATCTAAAATTTGTGTATTGCTCTTTAGATCGTAAAATTTGTCTAATATTATTGTCGGACTAATCATGTTCCTTACCCTTTAATTAAATATAATTTAATTATCAAAATCATTTAATTAAAAATGATTTAAGAAATGAACAAAATTAATTTGTATTATGACAAAAGCTCAATTGATAAAATAAATAAATTTTCATGTAAATTGAGGAAATTACTTATTTCTAAAGCATAAGAAAAAAATTCAATTACACATATAATTTCTTTAAGTGTGAAGCTTTTCTTTATAGCATATTCCCAACTAACACATATAATTTCTCAAGTGTGAAGCTTTTCTTTATAGCATATTCCCAACTAACAGTTAAATGTCATTATTAATCTTTAACACTTAATTATTCAAATATTATTTTGTTACTAAACATTATGATCAATATTTTTAATAAACTATTTTCCATCAGCATTATTATGCACTCATGGACTAAATAGTTTTTCAAATTTTTAATTAACTTTTTTTTTAAAAAAAAGAACCTTAAATTGACTTCTTTCAATTCAACTCAATTTAACAACTTAAAATACAAATTTCTAAACAAAAAATAAAACATAATTTTATGACAATAATAAAATTAATTTTCTTAAAAAACTAAAAGTTACAACTATCAGTATATGGTACATCAAGAAAATTAAATCTTTAAGAATAAAAATAATAATAATCACATATCACATCAATTTCACTTTGAATTCAATAACATACAAAATCTCAACCTATTTCATATTATAATGTCAAATTTAAACATATAAATTTGAACAACTTTATAACATTGGGGTCATGTCTTACATAATTGTGAAATCAAATAATATAATGAAGATTAAGTGTTACCTTTTGTGAAGATTAATTCACAAAGAAAAGACCACAATAGGATCGGAACCACAAACTCAGAACCATGAAAGCAAACCTCGAACTCTGCCTTTGTTTTTTTTTTCTTTTGATGTTGTGCTTCTTTTTTTTTTCTTTGTTTTTCTTTCGTGCAGATTGTTGTTGTAACTCTGTAGGATATGTATTTATTTTTTTGTGTTGCTGCCGATGTAGTGTATTGAATGTGTGTGTGTGTTGTGTGGTGTTGCTGTCTATATAGTTGTGAGGGTGTGTATTGGGTGAGTGGGGTAGTGGGTAGATGACTAGATGTATAGGGTGTGAGTGGGAGAAATGGGGTAATGTAGGTACAGTGAGATGAGGATAATGGGTATTTTTTATAAATTAAATATATACAAAATTATAATAATAAAAATATTAATTATTTTGAACTATATAAAAAAAATACTAAATGGCTAATTAAAAAATATAATTAAGAAACACTAGTTTATTTATTAAATTTAAAGTAAAAGAAAATATATATTTTTTGTAAATTTTATTTTCTTTATAACAAAACTTACACTAATAATTTAACTCTATTTTTTGTAGTTTTCAAATATTTAAGATAAAAGAAAAATATCTAATTTATATATAAAAACAATATTTATGTACTAAAAATTGTCTATGACCTTAAGTTCGATCAAAAATTACGTGTCTACATGCATAACTCATGTTTTTCGATGTTATACTTTTTTTATGCTATGCATAACTAATGCTTTCCGATGTTATACTTTTTTATGCTATGCATAACTAATATTTTTTTAGTTATACACTCTATTGTGAATTAAGGCCGTGTGTATTACTAATACGGTAAATTTCTAGGTATTAGTAATGCAAGGAAATTTAATGCATGCATATAACATGCTTAAAGACCCAACTACCCCAAAAATTCATTTTACATCTTTTTTATCATAATTGTGGATGATATTTTTATAAATAATATTTTTAAGCAATGCATACAACTTTTAATACACCAAATCAAAAAATGCATACATAATAATCTATGTGTAATGAATACAAACATAACTAATACAACCATTATTAATTCAAGAGTTACTAATACACTCTATTTATCATTATTACTTTTCTACGCTCTATTAAACGACCTCTAAATTTCCCCCAAAATAGTGGCTATTAATTACCAATCACTTAACTACACATATACATATGAGACCATTCCACTCCGAACAAGCAAAAGAAACAAACCAGTTAATTGTTTTCACCACTACCGTTGCAATAGTCACCTCCATTAGAGAAACCACCAACGATTTAACTATCACTAAATTACTATAGTAATAAAGTTACATGTGAGAATTTTAAAGATGGGCAGAGAATAAAATGTGGGAGGGAGTGTGTGTGTTATGGGTGTGTAGGAAAGAGAGAGTAAATAAAGATATCAATAGGTTAGTGGTTAAATTTGATAAAGTTTAGAAACACTGACCCATTTTTAATGATGTACTTGAGTCAATTATATTTTCAAGTAATTATCTCTAAATTTTATGGGTCGATATTTAACATTTTTAACATTAAAGTTATTATATCTTGTATATATTATATTTGTTATAATCTAAATAGATTTTATATGTTAATTTATGTACGGCACAAAAGAACATTATATTCATATAAATCTAATAACAGAAGGCTATATCTGTCTCTATTGATTAACTTGAATTTTGCATTAAGAAAAAAACACTTCTGGTAAAGCTTAATGTGACGAAATCACATTTAATCATAAAATGAGTAATCTTTTTATATAGCTTGAACAAATCTTTCTTTGTGAACTAATTTTTAAATTATTAGAAGATTCATTTCTTTTAACATTTTATTAATACAAATTTGAATGGAAAAAACTCACGTGAATACAATGGATGGGATTTTGGAAGTGGGAGTTGGGATGAGGGGGAAAGGGTGGGTGTTGGGAGGAGGGAAGATAGGGATGGCAATGGGGCGGAGCGGATCTGGGGCGGGGGTTTAAGGCTATATGGGGCGGGGCGGGTTTAAGATTATGCGGGGCGGGTGGGATGCGGGACGGGTTGAAGTGACTTTTTAAAAAACTAATGCGGGGTGGGTTGCGGGTATATGTGATTTTATGTGGGTTTAAACTTAATTTTAACTTTTTTACATGTTATAAGAGTGATAAATTATTATTTATTAAGATAATTTCTTTAAAGCTACTAACATATTCAAGATAGTAAAAGAAAATGGTTTAATAAAAAATAATACAATTTCTTACATGTTTCCAATTGACCTCTAAAAAATAATTTTTTAAGTCACCATCCTATTAAATTAATACAACTTATTACAAAAATGAATTTATTTTTAGTATCAAACTTAACTAGAAAAAGAAAATATTAAAAAATTATGTGGGGCGGATTCATGCGGAGCGGGTTTATGTGGGGCGGGGTGGAGCGGGTTGAAAATGAAAAAAATTTGTCATGCGGGGCGGGGTAGGGCGGATTAAAATTTTTGCGGGTTAAGCTCAACCCGCACCGCCCCGCCCCATTGTCATCCCTAAGGAAAGAGACTGAGGAGTTGTTAGGTTAAAGTATATACAAATAGTATTGAATATGATGTATTAGTAATGCTAATATTAATTATGATGAGATCATTCTTTCATGTATTAATAGTCTTTATATTATTAATATCACGATTTGATGTATATAAGTTATACATCTTATAATACTGAATACAATATATATAATTAATATATGTATTAGTTATACATAGACTAAAAATTATACTAAACAAACAACTAAATAATACCAAAATCGATACATACATTTGATTTTTTTATACATTATACTAAACGATCCATTAATAAGAAATGCATGAACTTTTTTTTTCCTTACATTATAAATATTTTGATAAATCAAATATGAAAATGATGAATTAATGTTCTTTAATACCAAACACATCCAATATTGTTTCTCTTTTCCCCCCTTCATATTTTTGAGTTTTTGTTTTAGTTGATGATGATTTAAAGTTACTTGTGAAATAGAGAACTTTATCTTAAATTATGTTACATTTTATTTTTTAGTCCATCTCAAAATGAATACAATCAGGCCACTTTATAACGACCATTTGTTATAATTGTATTTCATTATAACAATAATCTAGTTTAATTTTCTCTATAACAGATTTTTTTTTAATTATATTTTACTTCTCTACACTTTTTTGTAAAATTATCACTTTATAATAATAATGTCGAAAAATATTGTAATAATATTTTGTAAGAAATATATTATGTATAAAATAAAATATTAAAATATTTATGATAATCATCATTAATGTCATGCACAAATATCTAAAAGAAAAATGTATCTAAATGGTGTCCATCACTTACGGTTTAAAAAGAAAAGGCTACTGCTATTTTATATTTTATATTTATACCTTTTTTTAATAATTTTTTCATACTTTTGTATATGAAGCTAAATGAAATCTAGACATCAAATGTCAGTATACAAATATAACAACACCTCACTATAGCAGTCACAAATCTTTTAGACAAACGTTGTCACGCTAGAGATGCTTGACTGTCTCACTTTTCTATAATTGAAAATATTTTTACTTTAAAATTTACATTTTACCCATAATGAAAGATTATATTTGTCAGGACCCGAAATTGGATCATGATGGCGCCTACCATAACTCCGACTAGGCAAGAAAAAACTCAAAGATAAATTATGGAAGACAACATTTTAAATAATAATAACTAAGAATAAGAGGAAACAATAATAAAATACAGAAAAAGGGCCATATTATAGACAAAATATACAAAAGAGGTTCGAATGTAACCAAGAAGACAAACTAACCTGGTGTCACCGGTACAGGAGCCACTAAGTACATAAAAGCTATATGTACAAGAGAACTGAATATTCAAAATACAAAATACAAGTTAGTACAAAAGAGGAAAGTGGCAAGTCGATGAATGCCAGGATCTCACCACGATCCAAATCTTTGACAGCCAAGGGATACCCAATGCTCACTAACGGTGGCTCGTACTAGGAGCTGCATCAGAAAAAAATGCACAAGTGTAGTATGAGTACCAAAATACGGGGTACTCGATAGGCATCATAGGCCGACCGAGCTCAGAAAAATCAAATATACAAAGAGAAGCATGATGATACTAGCGTTTCAAGGATATGTTCTAAAATACGACAATACCAATACGGATAATGAGAAAGCAAACAATAAATCAATAACATGGTACACACAAATACAAGGAAACCACAACTACACTCAAAACTAATAGCACAATGATGCGATGCATAATATGAAATAAGGAAAGTAAGAAGCCAGAAATAACCCTCGAGCTGTCCGAAATGTTACCTCAGACTTATCAATAGTGTACCAATAACCCAGATATATGTCAAAGGCCACCCGAAATGATACCTCAAACTTATCAGTAAAAGTAGCCCAAAAGTATGGATAATCATGCAAACTAGTACTTTCTTGCCATTTAAATTATACATTTTCAAGAACTCCCGAAGTATCTGAATGAATTCCCCTTTTTATCAATTCCAAGGCTCTTTCAAGATATGAAATCAAATGCAATTACCATGCTCAAATCATCACAATTCTCAAACAACAACACTACAATCACAAAACACCAATCACACGTTCGGGTAATTTCCATCACAATACATATGTACTAACCTAAATCTCCAGCTAATCCAAGCTCGTTGCATTGGGTGCAACAATCAATATCAATACAATTTATAAACTCAAAAGTACCACAGAAGCAACCAAACAATCCAAATCCAGCAAACACCCAACAATCTAAGTTTCACACCACCTAGGAGCCATTTCTAAGGATACTTTACGATATAAACAACAAGGGATGACCTAGTGGGGGATTTTCCAGCTAAAACTACACTAAACAACCAACAATGAACATAAATCCACTACGGATCAAGTAAGCCTAAACTAATCCTAAATTCCAACCTAACATGCAACACTGCTAAAAAATATAAGCAACCTAACTAAGATAAGTCTAAGAAAAAGGAAATCGTGACCTACCTCAAGGTCAAAACAGCACCCGAACCTCTACTTCGGTGCTTTTCCTTTCCGAAGGGCCTCCAAATGGTGCAAGATATCAACAACACAACGAGATCGCAAAAACAAGCACAATAATAGCCATATTAATAAAAGAATTCAAAATTAAAAAAACAAACCTACGAATGAAATCATGGGATCCGCACATGGAGTTACAAAATTGACTCTGTCACGAGGTCCCAAACTGCTCAAGGAAGTTGTGCCTCAAAAAGGGGAACAATCCTAGCCACCATTGAGCCAAAGCAGCCCCACCAAGAATTAGCTGAAGAAGGATAAGAAATGATGAATTAAAGAGAAATTTATGGGAATTAACAAGGTTAGCGAAAGTTTCAACAGCCTCGGAATGTGCCCACATGACTCCCTGACGAAACCCAACAAGAATCACTCAATTCCATCAAGAATTACTCTCAAAATTACTAAAATGCTTAATCTCGAAATGAAAATTTGCATGTTGAAACGAGTCTTTAAACTTAAAAACTTCTAAGGAAATTACCCTTCGCAAACGTGGAGGACATCCCGCCAACCCAGAGGCCATCCTACAAACGTGGAGGTCAGCCAAACTGACCCTTCGCGAATGTGGTGAGAGACCCGCAAACGTGAAGGCCTGGACAACTAACTCTTCGCAAACACAACAAGAAGCCCATGAACGTGAAGGGGGGGATACCCTCCACGATCGCATCGAGGCCCACATAAACACAGATGCCACAAGGCTTACCCTCTACAAATATGGCAAAGGGCCTGCGAATGCAAATAAAGGAACAGTGCTGCACCAATAGCACTACATCAATAGTTCATAAGGAGTGTAAAACAATCCCTAACGGGGCTTGAAATTCGTTTGAAAGCCCCATCGATGCAAATAAACTATGCTACCCAATCAAAATTGACATTCTGTACTCAACAGAATTGACAAAACAACCGACGGAGGTTGTCTCGTTAAAATGTTGACCGAAGTCAACACTTATAGAGAAATACCAAACAAAATGCCAAAAGCTACGAACTCATCCCGAATGCCTCGAGAATCAAACCAAAGGTCATTCTAAAAAAAAATCAACATTTTGTGAACCAAAGGTCATTCTAGAAATAACTCAACATTTAGGAGCTAACCATACTAATAGAATTTCCATTTGAGCACGTTTACCAGGAATGTTGACCAAAGTTCAACTTTGGCCTAAACTTCAAAACTAAAATGTGTAACGACCCCAACACAAAATAACAGCCTTGAAACCCAAACTGACTATCCCACTAGACCAAAATAACCCTTTCAAAGCTCATGGAACTCACAGACTCCTAATTCGACCTCAAATTCTCCTGATGTTTTTTAAAGTCAACCATTTCACTTCAAAAGCCTCCAAAAGGGCAAAACCAACTCAAAAGTCACCTTACCACCCCAGGAAGCATCTATCCAACCCAACACTATATAGAAGCTAAAAGAAAGCTACAGGAAGGGGTAAAAAATAGTAAAAGCATGCAAAATCACAGAAATGACCTCGAGGATCATTACAACATCCACTACTAAAATGACTTTCATCCTTAAAAGTTAAAGAAAAAGATGTAGCAGAAGGCTTGAAAAAGTGAGGATACCGGGTCCGCATGCCAAGCTCAGCCTCCCAAGTAGCCTCCTTAACTGGATAGTGCCTCTACTAGACTTTCACCGATGGGATCTCCTTAGACCGCAACTTCCTAACTTGCCTGTCTAAAATAGCCAGATGTTCCTCCTCAAATGCCAAAGACTCATCAAGCTGCACTGTAACACCTTAAAAATTTCTAAGCTAAGATCCAAACCCTTCTTCATAAGTGTATAGGGTTGTACCAGATGATTCTTAATTGTGCATAGGTGTTAAAATCAATTATTTAGTGTGGGAGTATATTTGCAGATTAATTAAAGTAATAATAATCCTCTAACACAAAGTTGAGTAGAACGTTTCCTTATCAATAGAGTTTCCATATAAGATTTGCTTTGGTCAACTTAAAATGAATATATCTCTTAGAATAGGAAGACTTACGTGACACATAACCTTACAAATTAAAGGTATATGAATCTTTTTTCCAACGCCACCAAGTTTGCTTCATTCCAAGTTTAGAGTAAAGAGTTATGGTCATTTTACTAAATGATGCAGTGTAATTTCGTTTTGACTAACGGGAAAATTCTGAAAAAGGTAATTTTCTTGTCCTTATACCAGTAGGAAAATCTTAAAACAGTTTTCTCAACTTCTATAAAGTCTTAAACAATCATATTTCCATCTTTTAACTCCTCATTTTCCTCTCTCAAACACTAAGATAAAATTCTAAAAGAAAATTGAAGCATAAAACTTCCAATCAAGATTCATTCAAATCCATTTCAAAATTCTTCTTCAAGGTAAGTCCTTCTCCAAGATTTCAGTCTTTCCAACTCAAATTCCTTCTTATAATCATGAATAATTAATATAATTCTTAATCCTTGGCCATATGATTTTCAAGAAACTAATTCAATAATCTAAAGAAAGGATTTCTTGATCATTCTTCATCAAGTTAGGATTCTTCTTCAAGATTAATAGAACGTTTAAGGTATGTAAGATTATCAAAGTGAGGAACTTTGTTCTTCCTCATGCCCTACTCCTAAAATATATATTTTTAAGATCATAGTTAGGGTTTTTACCCAAGATTCTATGATTTCAAATTCCTTTTATCTCTTATCATTGATTTTGTAATGAATCGGTAGGTCATTTTTGGAAATTTTTGTGAATTTACAATTTTCCCCTCCCGATATTGACCTCGAGTTGTGTTTAATTGAGTTTTGAAAACTGATTACAAACTTTGAGTTATAATTTGAGAATTTGGTAATTTTTGAGTTTGAAAGGCTTAAGTTGTTAAAAAGTGGTTTCTGGTGTCTTTTAGAGTTTCAACTTTTGGAATAGAATTTCATCAATTCCATCGGTCTCAAAATATGGAATTTGGTGTGTGAGAGTTTTCGGTTTCATAGTTAGATTCTTTTTGAGGATTTGAGGTCCTAAGTTGGAAAATTATAGAAATGCAGCCTTTGAGTTTACTTTAGTCAACATTCGGGGTTCGGATGCTCGGATCAAAATTTTGAGAGTTCCGTTGGATTTGGGGAATGATTTTAGGTTTAGGTGAGGTCTTGGTTGATATTTGAGAAGTCTCGATCTCTTTTTAGCCTTTTTAGGCGTTGTGTTCATTTTTGTGACTTTCACGAGTTTCGGGTCAAGGAGATCTTGAATTTATGTTTCCATGGTTCCATTATGTATGGAATATTGAGTATAGTCAATTTGCATATATAGTTTGTATGTTTGGGGTTCCGACTAGATCCTGAGGGTCTAATTAGGAAATTTTATACCTTGTACGTTTTGCTGGTTTCTGATTTTGGTGCATGACCATTTTGGTCATCACAATCGCAAGGCTCCCTCATCGCAATTGTGTAGTGATAACGCTCAACTACACTTCATCCGATTCTAAGTGTAGGCGATCTCTAA
Organism: Solanum etuberosum; assembly: GCA_029582245.1. Classification (NCBI taxonomy): domain Eukaryota; kingdom Viridiplantae; phylum Streptophyta; class Magnoliopsida; order Solanales; family Solanaceae; genus Solanum; species Solanum etuberosum. Next base: position 19,382 of record JAJONR010002422.1, on the reverse strand, counting down.
CAAGTATAAACCAACAAAAGTTGGGGTCGATCCCACAGGGAGCGATACGGTAAAGAATTCGATTATGAAGTAGAATAGTATTCTATCGTTTGTAGGTGTAGACATTTTTGCAACAATAAAGTAAATGACAAGGGTTTTACAATTAATTTCAAATGGGGGGGATTTGGGTGAATAATTAACAACTACAATAACCGGAAGAAAATAAGTAGAGAGAGTTTCTTGGGAGTGTGATAAATTGAATGCCAATTTCGCTAAATGGGTGATTATTATTTACTAAAAGTCGTTGAACCTAAGTGGGTAGGTTAGTCTTTAGGTGCAATAGCCATTTATCAATCAAATATCACGAATCAAGCGAGTTCTTTCAAACCTCGACAAGCAACACAAATTAGCAGCCCAATACCTTAATAAATCTGCTTTTTCAAGCTAGATTTGTAGGATTTCATTAAGACCCACTTTCTAAAGCTAAATCCGCAACAACGCAATCACTAAAATCATCAACTAATAGTTTTAACTCTAATACTTCTTTCTCAAGCAAGCTTAGAACACTTAAACCAGAACTGCATTTGCAACTACAATTCCTCAATCAAAACACAAACTATTAATTGAACCCACTTCAAATCAACAATAAAATCAGTAAATATTAACACCCATAAGTTAATTGAAATATTCAACTACATAATCACACTCCCAAGAATGGGGTTTTTAGACAAACATAATAAATAACAAGAAATCGCTACCAACTATGTTTTCCATCAGATTGGGCAATAATCCACAAGTCTCCAAATGCTCAAATTGAAGCTAAAAATCAAACAAACCCTAAAAATCTCTACTCAAAAAGTGTAAGAACAATGTTTAGAATGTTTAGAATCAAAAATCCAGAACTAGACAATGTGGGAACTTTTTTTTTCCTTTTGAAAATTGCATTTATACGTTCCCAGAATTTCAGCATCGAAATCACTCGGCGAAGTAAGTCGGACTTCGCCAACCTGGTCGGCAATACGCCAAGTGTTTCTTTCCATCACCTTCTTGGCTTGGCCTTTCACCATCACTTTTCTGTAACTTTAGGCGATCAAGATCGACATCGCCGATCCATTAGGTGCGTCGCCGAACCATAAATCTGCTCGCCGAGTTGGTCTTGTCCATGGGCTGGCCTGCTGTAACTTTGGACAAGCTGAAGGTCCACGCGGAGACTCGCTGAGTGGCTTTGGCGAGTACTAATTTTTCAGCTTTTTAGCTCCTATTTGCCTTATAATGTCTCTGCCTTGCTCTTTTGCCTTCATTGCTGCAAATTAACATTTGAACATCAGTTATGAGCATAAAATAGGCATTGAGGACACTAATTCCTTAAATATTAAGCCCTATATGAGTCGAAATCCCTGACTCATCAACACCCCCAACTTAAACTTTTGCTTGTCCTCAAGTAAAACACAAGATCAATCAGTTCAACAGAGATGTCTACATATAGTACTACTTGAGACTCAACATGAATGCACATGAGGTTCAATCCATCCAAACAATGTTTAATTGTGCACTACAAGTTTCAAACTATGACTAGTCATCATCAAATAGAAATCAAGCTCACAATGCTCGCTTCAAATGCAAATTCAAGCTCAACAAAAGTATTCGAATGCCCTCACATCAAGAATGATTCCATGCCCACACAAAGATCATCAAGATTTAAGAATTAAAGAATCAAAATCAACTTTCACACTCTCAAAGATAAACACATGCATGATTCTGCCCATAGGCTTGCCCGTATTTTCCAATCAACATGACATTCAACTCAATCAAGATCACTAAGGTCTTTCAAGGCTTGTAACGAGGCTGAGGGTAGGGTATGATCATTTTGGCTTAGTGACTTCTACCTTCATGAAGCATGGCTTGCATTTCACTTTTCTCCTTTTCTTTTACTCTTTTTGATTTTAACAATCCACCCTAAGTTCTTTCAATCACAGAGATTCTTCATTGACTCATTGGACACCCGTTTTGTTTTATCTATGCACAACTTGCATTGCCACATTTTTTTTTCAATCTTTTTCTTCTTTTTCTTTTCTCTCTTTTCTTATTTTTTTATATGGGGGATGGGGTTCCATCTTTTTAAGCACAATCCTTCAACGGTGAATTTTCAAAAAGTTCTTGACTCTCCTCATTTTTTTCACCACACCCCCAACTTAGGCTTTTGGACTAAGTTGTCTATTCGAACAGACCAATGCTTCATGAAGGTTTTAGGTGGGGAGGAAAGAGGTCAAATGTTTTCATGTTTCATCCAACGAAAAGGTTAGTCTCAAATGGTGCCAAGCTAGGTTCACACTCTCACTAGGTGGTCACAAAGAGGTACAATAGCAATTTGGTTCACTCTTCAAAATTTGTGCCTAAGATCATCTCTTTCATTCGCCTACATTAGTCAATTGGACCAACAAGGCAAGTTCTAGGTATCACCAAGCACATATTTCAATGAAATCTCACCACACAAGGCATTCAACACAATCATCAATCATGACTCTACAAGTTAAGCTCACGTGCAATGATCATCGCAAGAATCATTTCAACAATCAATGAGTCACAATGAGATGCTAAGAGTTCACACATGACTTATGCAACTCAGACTTGCCTCATTGGACCTGCACAAACATATCGTTCGATCAAGAGCACTATTCAAGTCATCGGTATTGATCACAACCGATACTCAAATATGCGAGAGAACATCCACACATTCACAAATTCCAAAATAAGGAGACAAATTAATTTGGATAATAAACCATCATTCACATTCAAAACTAACAGTCATAATAATAAACATCTAAAACACGATAAATACTACCAAAGGGGATAGGTATAAAGATACCTCCCCCTCCAAACAAAACCAAACATTGTCCTTAATGTAAAATAAAGTAACTGTCTCAAAAGTAAAACAAGAAGAGAGTCAATATCGTCCTGTCAGGCTAAGCCTGAGGTGAACGCTGCACATCTGGGGCTTTCTCAATCTGGGCATCAGTGCCCGACTCATCTCTACCAACAGCCTCTGCTCCACTGGAGCCAATCATCGAGGTGTCCGGAAGTGAAGCCTCCATAGTTGTCTGCACCATCGCGCCCTCCGAATCCTCAAGTTCATCATACACAACTGCATCACGGATCCCAAGCTTCTCCTCATAAGTCTCAGGAGCATCCGACTCATCACCATCATCAGCTAAAGCAGCATCTACGGTCGTAGGGGCCGGAGGGATCTCAGAAATAGCTGGCATTTTGAACTCAGAACCTTGGGAAGGGTCACAGTACCAAAAAATATCGACAAATCAGTGGATTTGAGTTCATCCACATCACGCCTCAATCCAACAATATCAGCCTTCAAGGCTGTAACATCCTCGGACTGGCTACCCACCTCCTCACATGCCTCAACTTGCACAACGAAGGAATCCAAGGTTAGGCCATGTGCAGTAATCAACTCCTGGTGCTCTCGCAACTCAGCTCGGATAGGGGCTAGGGCAGCAACAATAGCCCGCTCAATCAGTCCAGGGATAGCCGCCTCAACCCGGGAAGCACGTACATCAGCACACTGTGCTAGATGGCCCATCTTATAGAGCATTGCTTGTGTCAATGGGGGAAGGGAGACAACAACAACAACAATAGCAGAGGGAGCAGATATAGAGGGAGCAGATCAACTAGGAGTACCTTAAGGCTCACCGGCCTGAGTGGGAGGGGTTTTGTTTGCCTCCAGCATATCCACATCAACAGCCAGGGATGTGTCTACCAGCGCTACTCTCCTCCGCTCAGCCTCTTCCTTGGTGTACTCGACCTCAATCCTCTAGAGTTAGTAGAAGAAGTGGGAGTTACTTCCACATCCGTCTTCACCACAAAGGGCACTCAAGCACACCGGCACAACTCTAAGATCTGCACCGGGAAGGGGAGCGATGTCTGGCTCTGCTTGGCCCTCATGGCCATCTCCTGCTCAATGATCAGCCCAAGATTTAGTCTATCCCGGTCAATAATGGAACCCAACAAAGCTGCCTTCGGATGCCCGAGTATGGAATCATTCTGGGAAGACATCAGTGTGCTGCTAATGAATACGAACCAGTACCGCACAACTACATTCAGGTCCTTCTTCTCAATCTGGACCCTTGACTTGATCCACGGCGGTGTAATGTCGGAAATCAAAGGAGCCAACCACCCCTTTAGGTCCTCTAGGGTCTTCTTATGAATCTTGTCTGCCAAGAAGTGTATCACATTGACCGTGCAACTCAATGCCTCATTGATATCCGAACTGCTGCACCTAACCTTTTTACCTTGGACCACCATATGATCAACTGGTTCAAATGAACTGGCGTTCTTCTTCCCCTTCGGGACCAGCTTCCTGTATTTCGTGTAGAATTCCCAGACCCAGGAAGGTATGTATGAGCCTCGGAGCTGTGTAAATTTCTTGAATTTGTGGAACGTAATGATGTCCCACACATCTGGATACCTATCCACCACTCCATCAGTGGACAACCTCTTCTCTTTAAAAATTGTACGCAACCCGGCAGCCTTCAATCTATTCATCGACCTAGGTGGAGGTGCCTGTACCGGGGGCACTGGTGGAGCCTGCTCCACTGTCTATGATGGAGGAGGAGGAGGAGGTGTCGGAGTGACTGGGAGTCTAGCCGAATCATGTAGCACTTTGGAGCGCAACTCAGCATGTCTTCGCTGTAGAGTTTGATCATCTTTCGGCTTTGACTCATATGCCGGCAATCTAGACCCCGAATTATTCTCATGTTCAAACTCTGAAGTGGTGAGATGGGTGGAGTCTACACCCATGCTGTCGAAGATGGAACTACTCGAGCTCGGCTCTGCAGGTTTCTTCCCTTTGGCTGTGTCTTTCCCCCCTATTGGAGGAAGTTTAGGCCGCATTGATCTTTGAGGGGCAGCCTCCTCAACAATTACTATTCCTCTTTCCCGCTTTCTAGGTGGTTCATTCTTTTCGGGCACTTTAGGTCTATCCATGTCTGCAAAACAACACAGATCGAACAAATGCATCAGAAACAGGTCAATGAAACATCAATTTTAAAAACTGCAGAGAAACTAGCCGACCAGTTCGGCGAGTCGCCGAACTCATTCGACGAGTTGCCGAACCCATTCGGCGAGTCAAGGGTAGCTCGCCGAATATAACAGAATGAATTTCAAAATTTTGGGTTGAAAAAAGGCGATCACAAGGGCATTCGACGAGTCACCGAGTAAACTTGGCGAGCACATGCATATCGCGAAATGTTACAGAGGCTAACAACTAAAATATCAGGACAAAATGGCGATGCAAGGGGCTAGTTGGCGATCCGCCGAGTCAGTCGGCGAGCTCGACTAAACTCACCGAACAGCCTCTCGTGCTAGATTTCTACCCCGACTTCCAATTTTCAATACGCAGCCTACGAGAACAAAATTAAAGCCCTATTCTATGCAATTAACATGTATCCCATATCACTACCGACCCCGGGGTACTCAGACTTTCCCCATTTTATCTAAAATTAACCAATCGACATCTTTTGCCCTTAAGAATGACGTCACCCGCTCTATCATTGGGCAAATTCATTTGATCGATACAATTTGGGTTACTTCGACTTCACCCACACCAGACCCAACATACTACAACCATACACCCACAATTTCAAGCAATTTAAACATGGAGTTCAAAATATTAAAGGCTAAACAAGAAATTTAACACGATAAATAATAGCCACAGTTCCAAATAAACCAAATTCACAAGTTCATACAATAAATCTAAGAATTATACGAGCATGCATATGAAATGGCAGGAAATCAAATCAAGTTTGCGACACCAACCTCAGAAGTAGTTAGACACAAAATTCAGGCAAACAACTACGAAAGCAAACACGACTTCCAACTAAGAAATGATACCCACGCGAAAATATCAAACAAAATATGATTTAAATTTAAAGTGTAAGAGTGCAAGAGTCGAAAAATGCAAAATAAAAGGGAGTTTTGAATTTAAAATGGTTGGAAACCCTTTGACCCTTCAGTTCGCGCCTCATTCGACGATGTTACTTATGTCGCCGACCCAATCGGTGATGCACCGAATGGCACTTTTGCCTGTCGAAGTTAATAGAATTCAAACCTTTTGGTTGGTCAAAAAGGCGATCCATATTGGGCTCGCCGACCCTTTCGATGATTTTTTGAATGGTACCTGAACTCGCCCAATTGTCCCTTTCTCCCAAATTTCAAATTTTCAACCTGCACATCTAACAACCGTTATTCAAACAATAAAAGTAAAACTAAAACTTGGGTCACCTCCCAAGAAGCACCTTATTTAACGTTGTGGCACGACCAAGACGTGCCTTCAAGCTTCATTCTTTGGGTTAACCATGGTATCACTCGGTAAACCTCCATTTGGTCTTGGATTCAAATAAGTCGAGATTTGACCCATCTGTGTTTACAATTGCTTAATAGATACCGAATCTGAAGTAACTTTTTGGTTTAGAGAAGAGACGTCATCTTTCATTTCCTTTAGCACATTGTCCGATCCTTCCACTTTGTTGAGAATGCGAGCAAGCATATCTTTGGTGCGGAAATTTTCAGGATCAACCCTTGGCTCTTTTGGATTTTGCTGCTCATGGGGAGGTACATATCATTCTTTGTCGCCATCCATCTCTCTCCAATTCATACCATAGTCACACCATTCTCTATCTCGGTCTCTCCAACCGTCCTCGCGAATCCTGTTTCAATCTTGATTTCCTCCTGGCCTTGGATAGTTTGGACGAGAACCACCTGCCTGATTTTCCAAGAAATGTACTTCTTCATTCTACATGGCCTCAAAGTGTGCTTCATCAGGATTCACTCCACTAACTCCGACCAAATTCACAGCCTTGGAACCACTTCCCATGACATGTTTCGTCAATAGGTCCATTCGGGTAATCATCTTGGCCATGTTTTCATCTCGCTCATGGTTCTTTACCAATTGCTCCTTTGTCATCCCGAAGTTCAATGGAGACACCTGATCTTCCCTAGTGTAGCATGCTCGATTAATTTTGTTCATCTCATCAAGAAGGGTAGACGCTATGTCAAACAGTTGTTGCATGATTCCTCCTTGAATGAGCTGGTCTGCTACACCTTTGTTGACTGAGTCGAGGCTCCGGTAAAAATATTGCAACAATACATTGTTCGGTAGTCCGTGAGTTGGATATTGGAGCAGCAACTTCTGAAACCTCAACCATGTCTCATGAATAGGTTCACCATCCACTCGCTTAAAGTTTTGAATATTATCCCTCAACTTCACCATCTTCGATGGAGGGAAAAACCTTATATAAAATGCATCAGTGAGTTCCTCCCAAGAAGTAATTGATTCCCTTGGTAAATCGGCCAACCACTTCGTTGCCTCCCCCATTATAGAAAAGGGAAACAAACGAAGTCGGACAGACTCCTGAGTGATATTCTTGAAAGAACATGGCCCACCACATCCACAAAGTTTTGGATGTGGTCATGAGGGTCGTCATGAGCAAGTCCTCCAAAGAGACCTTTCATTTGCAACAGTTGCAACATAGTGCTGGTCACATGAAACACCACATTGCCCACAATCGGAGGTAATCGAATAACACCCACACTTCCCAAATAATCTTCATTGACATCGTGCAAATTATCAATGTCATCATTGTTCCCAAGTTGGCTAGCATTGCTCCCGTTAACACTCATCTCTTCACCTGTTTAGGAGAAGCCAACAAAGAACACAAATAAGTTGATTCAACTACGACAAAATTAGTTCACAACTAAACTTCACTAAAATAATTATAAACACCACTCCCTGGAAGCGGTGCCATTTTGATAACGCTCAACTACACTTCATTCGATTCGAAGTGTAGGCGGTCACTAACAAGTATAAACCCAACTAAGAGTTGGGGTCGATCCTACATGGAGTGATACGATAAATAATTCAATTACGAAGTAGAATGGTGTTCTAATCATTTGTAGGTATAGACATTTTCGCAACAATAAAGAAAATGACAAGGGTTTGACAATTAATGTCAAATGGGGGGATTTGGGTGAACAATTAAAAACTACAAATAACCGAAAGTAAACAAGTAGAGAGAGTTTCTTGGGAGTGTGATAAATTGAATGCCAATTTCGCTAAATGTGTGATTATTATTTATTAAAAGTCGTTGAACCTCAGTGGGTAGGCTAGGCTTTAGGTAGAATAGCCATTTCTCAATCAACTATCACAAATCAAGCAAGTTCTTTCAAACCTCGACAAGCAACACAAATTAGCATCCCAATACCTTAATCAATCTACTTTTTCAAGCTAGATTTGTAGGATTGCATTTAGACCCACTTTATCAAGCTAAATCCGCAATAATGCAATCGCTACAATCATCAACTAATAGTTTTAAATCTAATACTTCTTTCACAAGCAAGCTTAGAACACTTAAACTAGAATTGCATTTGCAACTACAATTCCTTAATTAAAACGCAAACTATTAATTGAATCCACTTCAAATCAATGATAAATCAGTAAATATTAACACCCATAAGCTAATTGAAATATTCAACTACATAATCACACCCCCAAGAATGGGGGTTTCAGCCAAACATAATACAAAACAAGAAATCATTACCAACTATGTTTTCCATCAGATTGGGCAATAATCCACAAGTCTCCAAATGCTCAAATTGTAGCTAAAAATCAAACAAACCCTAAAAATCTCTACTCAAAAAGTGTAAGAACAATGTTTAGGATAAAAAATCCAGAACTAGACAATGTGGGGACTTTCTTTTTCCTTTTGAAAATTGCATTTATCCGTTCCCAGAAGTTCAGCATCAGAATCACTCGGCGAAGTAAGTCGGGCTTCGCCGACCTGGTCAGTGATACGTCGAGTGTTATTTTCCATCGCCTTCTTGGCTTGGCCTTTCACCATCGCTTTTCTGTAACTTTAGGCGATCGAGATCGACATTGCCGATCCATTAGGCACGTTTGCGAACCATAAATCTGCTTGCTGAGTTGGTCTTGTCCATGGGCTGGCATGCTAGAACTTTGGGTGAGCTGAAGGTCCACTCGGCGATTCACCGAGTGGCTTTGACGAGTACCAACCTTGCTTTCCTTCAATTTTTTCAACTTTTTCACTCCTATTGGCCTTGTAATGTCCTTGTCTTGCTCTTTTGCCTTCATTGCTGCAAATTAACATTTTAACATCAGTTATGAACATAAAACAGGCATTGAGGACACTAATTCCTTAAATATTAAGTCCTAAATGAGTCGAAATCCCCAACTCATCATGTAGCATTAATTTGAGGTGCATCACAACTGCGTGGGTCTTTCTGTGATCGTGATGACCAACTTAAATGAGTTGATTGTCTTACCCATCGCCATCGCGTGGCTTTACGTCACGATCACGATGAGCATCTGAGACCTGGGAAGAATGTTTTCCAAAAATCAGGGTTTTCAACCCCATTTCAACATTTTTGAGTTTTGGGATCTTTGTTGTGGCGATTTGAACAAGATATTTTTTAAAGAAAATTTGGGTAATGATTCTTAACCTTAAATCTTCAATGACCCATTATTATTTATGAATTTAAGTGTTCAAATCAAGCTTTTGAAATGACAAATTGAGGTTTATCTTCGAGAACCCAATCACCTAGTAAAATGGTGATTTTGAACTAATTTTAACTCCTTTTTTGAAATGGTTTTCACCATTGAGTTCCAAATGCCTTGGGTAATGATTTCAAGTAAAGAATTTTGGATTCAAACTTCATTTTTGGAATCAGGTTTGGAGTTGATTGACCCATTTTCCAAAGTATATGATGTGGGTATTGTTGTTTCAAGAAATATATTGTGAATATTTGATTGATATAGATTGTGTGGCTTTGGACATTTGTCGGAAGGGGAAGACTCAAGTCTTGGAGTGATTTGTTGGTTGAATCAAGGTAAGTGATTTCCTAAACCTTGTATTCTAGTAGAATTCATGTATTCCCTTCATTGTGTGTTTGTTGTGAGTAATGGGAATGAGGTGAAGGGTTAATTGTTCCACTTGATAAATCTTAATGAATAAAAAGGGATTGAAATGAAAAGTCTATGTGTTGATCAAAATGCATTGTAAACTGCGTTGTTGTGGCCCCTATTTGATTGATTGATGAAATGCTTTCATAGCAGAAATATGGACTTGAATTGTTGTCTCGTCCTTATGGTGTGATCTTGCTTATGTATATTGATTTTTGTATACTGTGATGAGGCATGTGATATAAATCAAATGAGAAATGGTTTAGTCTAGTAACATGATATAAAATCAATGGAAAATAGTTTCGTCTAGTGATATGATATAAAATCGATGAGAAATAGTTTCGGCTAGTAATATGATATAAAGTCGATGGGAAATAGTTCCAGCTAGTGAAATGATATAAAGCTGATTGGAAATTGTTCTATTTAGTGATATGATATAAAGACGATGGGAAATAGTTTCGGCTAGTGAAATGATATAAAGTCGATGGGAAATGGTTCCGACAAGGATTTGATTATTGTGATTTGATGCATTTTGATGCTTATGTTTGGCTTACTTGTTAACTGTTATTGATGCACTTGTAACGTGTGATTGATCTACTTGACATTGAAATTGACTTACTTGATACATGTGGGTTGTTGAATTGTGACTATTGGATTGTTATTATTGAGCCTTGTGAGCTGTGTATTGTAAAACTGTTAGGTTGGGCTGATTTCTTTGCAGGTTATAGTTTAAGGAGGTTCGGTTGGGATGAAAAGAGTACTCGATTTCTTGCTAGTTACTTTGTTTATTAGTTTGCTTGTTGGGTACCGTGTTGTTGGTAGTCACTCCTTGCTTCTACACTTGTTTAGGTTCTGAGCCTGATATCATATGGTTGGTCTTTCTCTCCCACCTCAGAGGTTTGTCAAAGAGCTATTGAGAGGTAGCTGCTTGTTATCCTGGGGCCCCTCTAGTTCTTCTTATGCTTTGTTCTATTTGAGAAACAAAGACTTGAGAGTTGTACTTATTTTATAGTTTCACACTTAATGTATTAGTGGCTTGTACACCTGACAACCAGGTTTTGGGGTGTCAAAAGAATGAACAAGTTTTCTGCTTTTATCTTGTTCTTGCTTTATCTTTCAATAATTTTTAAATTTTCATTGGGTTGAGGCTAACTTGTCTTGATGGAAATACACAAGTGCCATAACGTCTATTTTTGGGTCGTGACAAATGGTATTAGAGGCCTAGGTTCATAGATCTTATGTGTGCACAAGCCAAGACTAATTAGAGTCTTGAAGATCATATGGAAACATATGTACTTATCTTCGAGAGGCTATAAAGAGTGTTAGGAAACTTCCTTTTGTTCACTCTTTCTTATCGTGTGTGGTTACCTTCGCTAGTGCTGAATTGTCGCGTATTATTTTGGAAGATGCCGAGGATTAGAGCTTCTATTCCAGTGGTAGAGGTGAGGCATTCCCTGAGGTTTTTACTGAGACTCCAACTCCGAGTAGAGGTAGGGCCTGAGTTAGAGGCCGTGCTCATAGAGTAGCATCGGCTAGAGGTCGTTCCCATACAGCGACACCAGCTAGCTCCAGTGAGCTCGCCGAAATGGACAATGTCAAATTTCTCAGGACTGAGGCATAAAAGATGAAGCCAATGCAAACTCAACGATTTGCTGAGTTGGTTTCGGCGGACTAAGACAAGTCTGCCGAAATTGATAGTGCAAAAGGGAAAGATACAGGCATCAAGGGCAATGTCCTCTCCCACTCGGCAATCGCCAAATGGATTCGGCGGACTAAGACAAGCCCACCGAATGGAACAGTACCCAAGGCCATGTATATACTAAAGAAGGTGAGCTGGTTCTTACTCGGCGATTCGCCTAACTTCCTTGGCGAGCTAAGACAAGCTCGCCAAATAGGAAGTTTCAGCCTAGTGACTAATGTTTCACAGATAAACCAACACACAAACAAATACTAGTTCCCCCCAATATTACAATTCACCTATATGCTTTTCTACCCATGTTACTCAAATATCCCCCATTCTATCACTAAGCATTGCACTAATTGACTATTTTTCCTTAAGAAATGAGTGACCATGTCTATCATTGGGAAAAATCCTGCAATTTGGGTCAACAGGGAGTTACTCAGACTTCACCCACAATCTATTAGGTTCAGACCCAACTCATATAGAAAATCAATTTCAATCACGATTCACAATTTCATGGACATTTTCAATTAAAATCACAGGGCACAATTCATTTCCAACAATACAATGCTACCCATCGAATTTAGGCACAAAAAATCAATAAAAGGGCTTGAGCCCACACCCTAGATACATGCTACACTCAAAATAATCAACAAGAAGTCGAAAAACCAACCTTATAGTAAAAAAACACTTGAGAAAATGAGGGATCGGGGTTGGGTGTACACAACTTCCAAGCAAATGCACTCCTAGCACTTTGAAAAAACATTCAAAAGACTCATAATCACTCAAAATGCACAAATGAATAGCAAAGGTTTGAAAAGGCTCTATAATTTCAAAGGGTTTGATTTTTGAAAAGACCTTTGATCTTTATAAATTAGGCCCATTGGGCCGAATCGACTAACGTTGCCGAACGTGTTCAACAAATCACAAATTGGAGTTTAAATCTCACCGAACATGCCTGAATAAATACCAAACCTGAAGGTTGATTCGGTGGACCCGTTGGAGTCCATGTAATGCACTTTGGCGAATCGCCTTTTGGAGTTCTGATCACCAATCTTGACAGTGCACTTTTCCATCTTTTAAGCTCTAACGACGGACATGAGTTAGTCCGCAAAAAACCTTTGGTGGATCGCTGTGTGGGTTTTGCATCGACTTTGTTTCCCTTCTCAACCTACACTCACAACACAAGTTATTTGAAATTAGTAAAATAAAATATAAAGACTTGGGTTGCCTTCCAAGAAGCGCCTTATTTAACATCGTGGCACGACATATTGCTCAAACTCAACCATCATTTTTTTTGGGTTTGGGATGGTGTCACTAGGCAAAGTTACCCTTTTACTTGGATTTAGATGAGTGGCAATTTGACCCAGTTGAGTCTCCAGCTGCTTTATAGAAACAAAGTGTGAAATCACCTTCTCGGATAAAGGGGAGAAGTCATTTTTCAAATCCTTCAGCACCTTATCGTATCCTTCAACCTTGTTATAGATCCTTACAAACATGTCTTTAGTTCGGATTTATTCTAGCCCAAGTAGTTATTTTGGGCGTGGACGATCATGAGGAGCCACATATCTATCTTTTTCCATCTCCTGATTTGTCCAATTTCCACCCCACCAGTCTTTCCAACCACCATCTCTATCCTTGTTCCAACCTTGGTTCCCACCTTGATGTTGATAATTGTATAGAAACCCCCCACTTGATTTCCCAAGTATTGGACTTCCTCATTATATAATGCCTCGAATTCGGCATCATTCGAGCACTGCCCGCTGTTGGTTTCAACTGAATTTAACGACTTGGTTCCACCTCCCATGACATGTTTGGACAACAAATCGATTAGGGTCATCATTTTGGACATGTTTTCATCTTTTTCATGGTCCTTCTCGACTTAATCTTTGCTCAAACCTACTTGTAGAAGAGACACTTGGTCCTTCTAGTGTGTTATGCTCGGTTGACCTTAGTCATATCATCTAATAACAATGCAGCCACATCATACAGTTGCCTCATTAAACCACCATGGACTAGTTGATCAGCCACACCCTTGTTGACCGAATCAAGGCTGCAATAAAAGTATTGCAGCAACAGATTGTCTGGAACACCATGCTTGGGACATTGCAAGAGTAACTTCTTGAACCTCAGCCATGTTTCATGCAAAGGTTCACCTCTAATACTCTCAAATTTTTTGATTTGGAGATGAAGTTTAACCTTCTTCGAGGGTGGAAAGAATCTCTCCAAGAAGACATCAGTTACCTCTTCCCACAAACTGATTGAATCATTTGGCAATTTTGCCAACCATCTTGTAGTCTCACCCGTTAAAGAGAACGGGAACAACCTCAACCTTACAGATTCTTGGGTTATATTCTTGATCAAAAAGGGTCTGCATACCTTCTTGAAATTTCTAAGGTGTTCATGGGGATCCTCATGAGCTACACCCCCAAAAATTCCTTTTATCTGGAGCAATTGGATCATAGTTCTGGTGATGTGAAACACAGTACTACAGGTTGTAAGAGGTATCCAGATTGCTCCCGTGGTTTGAATGAAATTAATGGGCATGTCATTTAAATCACCTATATTTTCATTTTGACCATAGTGACTATCATTCACTCATTTTGTCAACCTGCAAATCAGCCAACAACAACATAAAACAACAAATCTACTACAAATAAACCAAATTTAAAAACTAATTTCTCAATTAGAATTCTCAACCACCATTCCACGGCAGCGGCACCATTTTTGATAACGTTCAAATCACCCTCCAAAACCAATTAAAAGAGTGAGCGATCGTAGTCCGTAAAAAATCCAATGGTGCCAACCAACCTTTTAGAGCGTCAAGTTCATTGTGCATCTGAATTTGGACCATATCAACTTGATTTGATGGAGTACCAAGGGGTGTATTGATTGAACCTGTGTGGCATTGTACCTTCTTACCACACACTTCAACCTCATCTAAGGGCTTCCACACCGTTCCCTTCTTCTTCTTTGGTAAGGCCTATGCACAGTCCGTGTAAAACTCTCACACCCAAAATGGAACATATGGGTTACGAGGTCATGTGAACCCCTCAAACTTTTTGAACTGAAGTGTGTCCCAGATCGCCGGGTAGTCACTCAAACACAATCACTGGATAGCCATATATTCTCAAGAGTAATACATTCTCCAGTGGTCTTGAGCCTATTGAGGGATCTTAGAGTAATTATTGGGAGAACTCTGGAAGTTGGTGCTTGAGTAGAGGAAGGTTGCACCTATTTTGACCTGATGTCCGTTCCTTTTTCCTGCAACCATCTTTTATGGTTGCTTACTCACACGTGTAGAAGAGCGTGGAGTGGTTTGGTGTGGGCGAGGAGTTGTATATTGCTCCTTGATAGTTATTCACCTGTTCCTTTTCAAAGGTGGAGGAGGAGGAGAGTCTCTGTAAGATTTCGTATCCGAGGTCACAAACTCTTTACCCTTAGGTCTGGCCATAATCTGCAAAGCACATTTATTCAAATATAGAATCGGTGAAGGTTAGTTGAAATCAAAATCAAATAAAAGCATAGTTCAAAAATGTTCTAAGGTTTGCCTAACAGGTTAGGATAGCTTAGGTGAGCTCGCCAAACAAGACAGTGCAAAAATACAAAGGTTTCACGTATGATGGGTGGAGTCAATTCCAACTCGAGAATTCACCGAATTGGTTTTTGCTGGGCTAAGACAAGTCCACCGATACCGACAATGTAAAATGAAAAGAAACATCCCTAAAGGGTGATGTCCACTCCCACTTGACGATATGCCAAGTGGGTTTCAGCGGACTAAGATAAGCCCACCGAATGGAATAGTACCCAGATCACATATTCATTCAAAGAAAGTGATCTAGGTCTTACTTGGTTATTCACCAAACTGCCTTGGCAAGCTAAAACAAGTTTGCTGAACAGACAATGTTCAGCATAGGGCCTATTTTTTTTATCATAACCACAATAATCGACAATACCAGTTTCCAATCAACATAACAATCTGCCCATATGCTTTTTTACCCATAGGGACTCAGATTTCCCCCACATATAACAAAGTATTGCTCAAATTGATGATTTTCCCTTAAGAAAGTCGTCACTCCATCTATCATTGGGAAAAAAATATATAATCCGATCAACACTGGGCACAGTTCAAATACCAACAATGTACCTAATGATATTAACTAAGAATATGCATCAAATAGCCTTAAGCCCATACACAAAACATAATTTTAAGCTTAATTAATAAGATATAAGTTGAATACCAACCTCAAAAAGAAGCAAACACTAGCAAATTAAGGAGGTTAGGGTTTGGGTCAACTGATTACGCAAGAAAACACACTCCAAGAACTTGAAAATCACACAAAAGAACACTCACACACTAAAATATGATATTGGAAATGAAGGGAAGAAAAAGATCTTAGAGATAGCAAAGGGTTTTCATTCTGAAACTGAAAAGACCCTTGGCCTTTTTATACCAGTCGCGTTCAGAGGTCATGACTTACGTTGGTGAGTGCGATCGGCGAATCACCGAATGGAGCTGAAGTTCACTGAAGAGGCTTGAACGGACACTAAACTTGAAGGCTGATTCGGCGAACTTGATGGAGTTCACATAGTTTACTTCAGTAGATCACCGTGTGAAGCTCTAGTCGCCTAAGTTAACAGTACACTTTTTTACATTTTCCAGCTCAAAAGGCGGACAAGAATGAGTCCGCACAATGCCTTCGGTGGATCGCTGTTATGGTTTTAACGTCGCCTATTATGTACTTCGTAAGACTTTGACTTCCTTTCAACCTATACTCACAACACACGTTATTGAAAGCAATAAAGAGAAGTAAAGACTTGAGTTGCCGCCCAATAACTTCCTTAGTTAACGCCGTCGCTCGACATAGTTGTCCTTCTTCAACATTCATTTTTAGGATTTGGGACGGCGTCACTAGGCAATGTTCCCTTTTTACTTGGATCGAGATGGGTGGATATCTGGCATATTTGTGTCTCCAGCTGCTTGATACATACTGAATGAGAGGTTACCATTTGAGATAAAATGGAGAAGTCCTTTTTCAATTCCTTCAACACTTTGTCGGATCCTTCAACCTTGTTGAAGATCCTTGTAAGCATTTCTTCAATTTGGTTTCCTTCTGTACCATCTAGGTCCTTTGGTCATGGATGATTATGGGTAGACACATACCTATCGTGTTTAACTTCCCTATATCTTCAATTTCCACCTTTCCAATCTTGCCATCCACTATCTATTTCCTTGTTCCAAACTTGGTTCTCACCTTGTCTTTGATAGTTTGGGTGAGAACCCCCCATTTGGTTTCCTAAATATTGAACTTATTCATTGTATAATGCCTTAAATTTGGCATCCTTCGGGCATTGACCAATACTTGGTCAACTGCATTCACTGATTTCAATCCACTTCCCATGACATGTTTGGGCAACAAATTGATTTGAGTCATCATTTTGGCCATATTTTCATATCGTTCAAGCTATTTCTTAATATGTTCCTTACTCAAGGCTAGTTGCAAAGAATATACTTGGTCCTCTCTAGTATACCATGCTCGATTCACTTTGGTCATGTCTTCAAGCAAAAACGATGCTACTTTATATGGTTGTTGCATCAGCCCACCTTGGGCAAGTTGATCAACCATACCTTTATTCATTGAACCAAGGCTACAATAGAAGTATTGCAATATCAATTGGTCCAAAACACCATGTGTTGAACATTGCAGGAGTAATTTCTAAAACCGCAACCATGTCTCATGTAGAGGTTCCCCTCCAACTCTTTTGAATTTTTGGATTTGGTTCCTAAGTTTAACCATCATCGAGGGGGGAAATAATCTCTCCAAGAAGGCTTTAGTCAACTCTCTCTAAGAAGTGATAGAATCATTTGATAATTTCACCAACCATCTAGTAGCTTCACCATTCAAAGAGAACAGGAATAACCTCAACCTTACAGACTGTTGTGAGATGTTTTAGAACAAAAATGGCCAACACGCATCCATAAAATTCATAAGGTGTTCATGGGGATCTTCATGAGCTAATTCCCAAAACATTCTCTCAATTGGAGAAATTGTAGCTTTGTTCCGGATACATGAAAAATTATCCTCCCAGTCGTGGGAGGTAAAGTGGATGGCTCTATTGGTTTGAATGACGTTCAAGTGCATACCATTCAAATCACAAATTTTGTTGTTTTGACTGTAGTGATGATCATTATCACTACCATGGTCATTCATGTTTCAAACCTGCAAATCAGTAAATAACAACACCAAGCAACAATCTACTACAACTAAATAAATTTACAAGCTAATTTCTAAAATGGAATTCTAAGCCACCATTCCCCGGCAACGGCGCCATTTTTGAAAACACTCAAACTACTCCTCAAAACCAATTAAACGAGTAAGCGATCGTCATTAATAAAAATACCCCACTAAGAGTCAGGGTCAAATCCCACAGAGAATGATATAATACTGAGAATTTTATCAAGAAATTTGGTATGTAAATTCATTCATTTTTAATAGTAGGGAAAAGTGGGTGGATGATTCCACCAAATTCAAGATAAGGGGTTTGTTATCAATACTATCAATTAAACTAAAATTCTAGAAAATCAAATATGTAACAAGGAATCTAGGGGCGTGGGGGATTGGAAATCGATATCACATAGGGGTAATTATGTTCCTCTATAGTGATGAACATTCATGGATAGGCTGAGTCATTTTTATTGACACTAATCTTCTATAGATCTCATAGCATCAGTTCATAGAATCTCCTTTCGGTCTCATTGATGTGCATTACTAAATAACCCAATACCTTACTCTATTGTCTCTTTTGATGCAGGAAAAGGGAAAATAGATCTGACTCATAATCTCTATTTTCAATTAAATTATATACATCAATCCTAAATTGCTAGTATCGAACTAATCACCCACTCCAATCAATCTCTTTCGAGCATCAATCAAAGATTTGAAGTAGGAATTAAGTTTACAAACTTAACCCATTAATTGACCCCATGCTAATAAGCCCAAATCCATTATGAAAAGCAACAAAACAGAGCATAACACAACACCCACTACATTAAATCAACACCCAACCCCATAAATGCACACTAGATCTTGGGGTTTTAGCCAGCTATCAAAAAGTGTAAGGAAATTATACCTTGCATGAAAGCAACCATAGGTAACATGAAATTATCAATTACAAGCAATCCCACATTGAATTTCAACTTCAAATTGTCAATTTCAAGAGCAAAAGTTGAAAAATCCCAAAAACTAAAAGTGTTTCTCTCTTTAAACTATTAAGAACTTTCTCACTATTTTTTGTATATTTTTCTGATCTTTGTAAGTTCTTCTATTTTTTTCTCTTCCTTTGGACTATTTATAGTTTCCACAAATTAGGCCCAAAACTCAATGCATGACCCATTGGGCGATGCTAGTCGGGCTCACCAATCATATTAGGTGAATCACCAACTGCTCTTGAGTTTGCCTTTCTCTTGATTTAGGCTTCAGGTGTTTGAACCTCAGTCGGCGAGCTCGTTCGAGTCTGCCTTTCACATTTGGTGTATCACTGAGTACCACCTTTGTTCGCCTTTCAATCCTTCAATTTTTTTCCAAGTACTGTCACCTTCGGTGATGGTCACCTTCGGTGATGGTCACCTTCGGTGATGGTCACCTTCGGTGATGGTCACCTTCGGTGATGGTCACCTTCGGTGATGGTCACCTTCGGTGATGGTCACCTTCGGTGATGGTCACCTTCGGTGATGGT